>JADBHU010000650.1:0-21754 GCA_017140155.1 Fusarium devonianum
GGCCCCCCCCCCTGGCCCCTGCTCTGCCCGGGTAGCGGAGCGAGTGAGCGATAGGGAAAGGCGCTCGCTGCCAGGCGAGGCCCTGTTGGCTGGGCTCGCTCTGACTCCTGTCTCTGTACGGGTCCCCTGGCTCCTCGTCTCCTCTTCCCTTCCCTTCCCACTTCCCTTCCGACTCCGACTCCCCTTCTCGCTCCGCTTCGCTTCCTTTCTCCTCTCCAGGCTTGCTCCATTCTTCTCCGTCTCCTCCCCTTTGAACAAAACAAGCCACTCCCTCTGGCCGCTCGTTCGTTCCAGTCCCTCCTTCACCTCCCCCACACCCAAAGCGATTGTTCTTCTTTCAACTTCGGAGCGTATTGCGGTGATCAACGTTGCCTACGTCTCCTTTCCATCGTTGAGTCTTTTCGTTGCTGTTCAAGGCTGTCTTTTCCTTTCCTCTTTGTTGAGCTGCCTTGTCTGGTGACCCGATACGAACGACACGATTTGGTCCTCCGGCCTCCTTTTCCCTCCCCACCACTCTCAACGGCCTGTTCGCTCGACTTGTCTATCGACCAGCGTCCGGCTCTTGATACATCGAACAAAAGGATTCTCGACGTCCATTTTCATCCGACGACGAACCTTGTGCCGATTCATGATTTAAGGGTCTCATCGTTCCCTCAACCTCGTCCTGTGTCTAGTCATCCCCCATTTGGGCACACCTGAAGGGCAACGCCAACCGAAAACACTCGCTTTAGAATCAGTTACGGCTTGATTCCAGTTCTGATTTGTGGACTTCTGCCATCACAAGCGGAAAATCCCATTTCATACTTTAATACACTCGCTTGAAGATACGAGATAGGCTGCCCGACAACCATGAAGACGACGGCCATGATGATGGCCCTTGTGGCCGCCACCAACTTTTTCGGTGCGCACGCGAAAAGTCTTCAAATCCCGGCAAAGTCTCCCGTTTTGAATCAGCAAACCTCCGCTGGATGCTTCTCATCCAATGCCAATCTTACTATGGAAGATCAGGGAGTACAAATTTCGAGCGGTAATTGTTTCGTAACCTGCAAGAAGAAGAAGATGCCGGTTGGAAGCCTCCAGGCCGATAAGTGCTTCTGCGGCGTTGTTTATCCGCCCGCCAAAGACCTAGCCAAGGATTCATCTTGCAACTGGCCTTGCCCCGGCTACGGTGATGAAGCATGCGGTGCTCTCAAAGGATACTGGTCGTTTTTTAATACCGGTCTAGAACTCTCCATTCCGGACTACGAGCCTGAAGAGACAACTTCAAGCAGCGCTCCCTCGTCGACCAAGGCAAAGTCCGAATCAACCGCCGAGGCAACTTCTGTCCCAACTCAAACCAATGAGGCCAACCCTCCAAGTGAGTCGAGCGACAGTGGCGATGGGGACAAGAAGAAGGACGGTCCTAATGTCGGTGCTATCGCTGCCGGCGTTGTCGTGGGCGTGGTCGTTGTCGCTGCCATCATCGGCGGGGCCATATTTTTCGTCCGCCGCCGACGAAACGCTGAGATCGAGGAAGAGCACCGCCGAAACGCCGCTGTCAACGCTTTCATCAATGGCTCTAAACCTCCCGGCAGTAGTGGCAGCATTTCCATGACCGATTCCCGTCTTGACCCCGTCATGGCTCACCGACGACTCAGCGACGGTAGCATTGCTGACAACCAAGACTACTCTCGAAGAATCCTTCGGGTAAGTTACCATCGTACCAGACAGGGGCTCGAATACTTGACGCTGACGTGTTCTTAGGTTACCAATGCATGAGCACATTCCCACGTTTTGCAGGGTTTTACAACAAATGTTCACCAATTTCAACTTACTTCACCCTCAGCATTCACGGCGTTTATGGGATGATAGCTCGTGTCTATTGGTCGATCGATTACCCCCGACGACCTGGTGGCGTTTGACACTTTTCTAGGCGTAGGGTTAGAATTATTCTTTTTTTTTTTGGCCTCTGCGGATATAACGACTGGATTTCATCAAAAACTCTCAATGGCACGCCATTCACCTATACGCCGTCCGCTCATTACGTCGTCCCACATTCCCCATTTCAGCCACGGCTCTTATTTCAGGCCACTGGGGAGCTTGAAAGCAACACCGGGACTACCCAGTGGATGAGGTCTTTTTTCACCGTCTTTCTACCCACTCGTGAATATCGTCTTGGGATAGAGAGCCATATCGGTTGCAGCCATACCCCGCGTGCAATCTGTGCGTTTGTTTATCACTTTTCCTCAATACTTGGGAGACTCGGGTCTCCTGTGTACAAGTTGCAGCTCTGCCAAATGGGCAGCGGGGGGACATAGGTATATAATTAGAGGATACTCGGTCCTCTCGGGATATGAGGCGGGTGCTGGTGAGCGAAATGTCATATACATGCAATACGACTGAAGAGACATACCAGCCCCTAGCGGCAGGGGGTGATGAAGGTCTGGGGCCGTTTGATAGTACGAGATATCCTGTCATCGCTTTATCTACCTTTTTCCTTGACAGTCGTCTCCTTTCGAGCCATGCATCGATAGGCGTGATTTTGGTGCGGATGATACGTAGGATAGCGCATAGTAATTGAAACATCACCCAAATAAACTCGACCTATTCGCTGCTGGCTTGGTCGACTCACACTTAGTAGGACGACAACATACACTCGTAGATTTCCTAGCCTGCCAGGTATACTCTAACATCGAGTTTGGGGCGTTTACGTGAGGGCCTCTGTGACATAACACACGACCCTGCTCTCATGTTGTAGCTGGATTTTCGTCATATCAATAGTTGTGGGTTGGCAGCCTGTTTACTTCGAACATTGCCCTATATCATGCTCGGTATTTCCCCGGGCAGTCCTGATCAGAACAAGGGCTACTGGCTGAGCTTACCGAGAGTTGAAGTGGAATCGTAGAAGATGTGAACTACGTGATACATGGTTAGTAGGTTCGTTTGAAGCAATGGGGTCATCGAACCAGGACAAAGCGACAGCACCGACGAAATAGTCCGACGCAAACAGGCAGCTCAGCAAGCATTCCACCTCAATATAATCATGCAAAGACACAGCTTCAGGTCAAGGACGGCTGTTTTACACGCCGAGAGTGAACAAATTCCTATGTTCTATCTATGCAGGGTAAGGTAGGCGGCAGGACGATCACGTGACATAGAGATTTGGAGCTTGGCGCGATGCTTGTCGCGTCGGAAAAGTTGCTATGCCTTGCCTAGACTGGAATCGGAATCAGCATCACGACGCCCATGCAATCTACTTGAGTATCCCACGGGAGCCGATTAAGTTACATCTCAACATCACGTACAACTATTTTCGTCTCGATTGACTAGCTCAGTCTCAGGCAGGGCTGGTCGCCCGTGTACGATTTCACAATGAGCTCCATCCCAGCTTCGCGAATCCGTCGCACAGCGCAAAACACACAATTCACGTAGGCTTCTTCTTCTTGACTATTGTGCCGTAGATCGGCTGCTGATGCTCCCAGATATAATCTTGCGAGACGCGTCAACGATGTGCAGACGTATCCGGTCCAATCCCCCCAGGGTGCGACTATCCTCATATACGGACACGAGAACGGCCTGACGATTGCATGGCGCGGCGGCAAGCGATTCAAGGCCGCCAAGAAGACTCCGCAGAAGGAGAAACAGAATGGAACCGCGGAAGACTCTGTCATGATCATCGACTCAGATGATGATGAAGCTCCAACGAAGTCGAAGACGACGCCCATATTCCAAGACAACCCCCAGTTCGAAGACGACATCGAGGACGGTCCATACCCGGAGATTGTACAGACGCTTGATCTTGCTCTTGGAACGCCAGTTTTGAAGGTTGCAGTGATGCCCATGACATTGACACCTGCGAAAGACGCCGCTTGGGGAGGGGCCAAGGTTCTGACTGAGAAGATGGTCTTCACCGTTTCGTGCGTTACGAACGATGTATATGTCATCACACTTCCTCTTACTCCCCCTTCACCGGAGAGTAAGGAGAGGTCGGACCTCAGAAATGATCTACTGGCGGGCATGGCCGGCTCTGGAGCATGGGGCGAGTCACTCATACTGCTTGGCGGCCAGAGCAAGCACAGCGAGGGCATCGCCATTAACCTCATCATGCCCAAGTCTACCGAGCGACCGGGCACAAAGTCACGAGCGGTCGTTGCTTCACACTCGCGCGAGGCTTCAGGTACCCTCCGTCTTTGGGATGTGCCCCTGGACCCGAAGGATAAGCCTTCAAAGGCCGTCGAGCCTTTCCAGACCGAGTACTTACCCAACCCGCTGACAAGCATTTCCTTCAATTCTACACACACGACACAACTGCTTGCGGTCTCTGCTCTACAAGGTGTACGGATTTACGACTTTGCACTCCCCTCCATAAACCCGGATCCAGATAACACCGGGCCGTTCCCTGTACAAGGCTCTTGGCTGCTTTCCCTATACCAACCTTTCGCTCGCCCGTTGTCAACAAGGAAACCAATCCTTGACGCTGCATGGATAGCACACGGGCGTGCTGTGTTGGCTCTTCTTGCTGATGGCATGTGGGGAATATGGGATATCGATGGTGTCAGTCCTGCTGGACCAGGTGCTGCCATTGCAAGCAAGCTCAAGTCTGGAGTTCGAGGAGCAGCATTGACAGCCTTCAGTGCATCCGGCTACGTTGAGGGAACAAGCTCACTACGCAGTGTCACCACACAAAACAAAGAGAGTAGCTCTGGCGAATTTGCACCCATGACCCCACACACTCGTCGGCAAGCCACCGCTTCCCTAAGCTCTGCGATGACCCTTGATCGTCTAGCTACCATCCACGGCGGTATCAAGGTGGCAGCTCTGCCCACAAGCGGAAATGCGATGCAGGATGAAACTGTTGTGCTCTGGGTAGGCGGCCTAGAGCACGTCTGCGTTGTTCCTGGGATCTCGCGTTTCTGGGACTCTCAGCTTCGTAAGGGGTCCGGCGCCGGTGTGGACCTTTTCAGCGGAGCTCAGCCCACTAAAATGGTAAAGCTCCTAGATTTGTCTACCGGCTTGTTGGGTGAAAGATGCTGCGGAGTTGGACTTGTGATGGACACAAACCACGGAAGCCACACGAGGCAAGACAGAAACCTCCCTGCGGACATCCTGGTCCTCGGCGAATCCAGGATCGTTATCGTTCGGGAAGGGGAAGACGGAGCAGGCAAAAAGGTCGGCGCTGTAGCCAACACACGAAGACGGCGATTGTTCTCCAATGGAGAAAAATCGGACGCCATCATCGTGCACGGCAAGCAAGGAAGACCTGCCAAGTTGTCTTACAACCTGAGCACCGTCAAGCCGGGAACGCTGCGGCTGAGGTCTGCTTCTGGACAACAGGGAACAGACGATATTTCACGATCAGATAACCTACTGCGACCATCGCGGCCGCAGGTTGGGTTTGACTTTATGGATACGCTGAATGCGGCAGCGGATGATACGGATGATTTCACAACACGAGACGTCGAAGTTGAGATGTTGGATATCATGGAGATTGACAAGACACTCGACAGCATGGACAGTGGCCGAAAGAGGAGATGAGAGTTATTTGACGGGGAGCAGGTTGGGACAGACGAAAATACTGACCAAGCGAACAGACTCTGAGGATGTGTAATGAGAGATTGCTGGGGACGAACGAAAGTGTACGATACCCAACCATACAACATGCAGGAGGCCCAGCCAAGGACGTAGTGCCATGGCGAAACCGTGATCATGTGCTCTCTTCTCTTCTCCGTGACATCGAAGGATTTATTCCTATTCTGGCTATGAGCCATGTTCCGCACGGCAAGGTGGAGCGCAAGGAGAGACCCATCCTTGACTGCTCTGTATTCCGAGCGGTAGATCAAACCGAGTACCATATACTCATGCGGCGCCATGGGCAAAAGAGAGTGGTTTACCACGATCATTCTTGTCCTTTCTCCTGGGTATTCAGGGTGCGTCTTGTCATCTGCTAGTCGAGGGTCTTTCGGACTTTATGGGCGTTTCCTCTGAGAATGACGAATGGTTCCGAGGCTGGCGGGAGATGCGATTACCTGGACTGGGAGCGGTGAGCGTCGAGACATTTATATTCGCTATCTGCGTGTTTAATACATGTTCAAGGTGGTGTGAGATGATGTAGCATTTACTGTGATATGGGGATGAGAAGCTACACTTGGTATATCTAAATAAAAGTTATGCATTCGAACGTTCCATCGACAAATTACTATGTTTGAGAACGTAACTGTAGTTCTTTCATCTGCGAATTAGTTGCCTTTCCTTATGTAAGTTAGATGTCACGATATCATTCTTGGTGTTTGCCTGCAACTTGACGCTGGTGAAGTCAGGCTCCACTGAATGCAGCTCAGTCACGGTGTGGGGTCAATTAAGATCCCTGTCGTTCCCGGCCTGAGCGCGACAGGGCGCGTCATGACTTACCCACGCGCCAAGCACTTTCTAGGAAGCTTCCTCCCACCTGCGCCTTCTTCCCTCCCATTTACAAAACTTCACTTTTCTCCAAGCAGATTTCGTACCATCATAACCTCTAGTGCTGCCAACAAACTCAAACGAATCATCAGAGGGAACAGCCGTCAACATGGGTATTAAGCAGCTCTTCCAGATCATCAAGGAGGAGGCTCCAGATGCGATCAAGGAGGGCGAGATCAAGAACCAGTTCGGCCGCAAGGTCGCCATTGTAAGTCGACTTGAAACGCACTCTTGTTCGGATCTTTATATATGCTGACTGCTCTCAGGATGCGTCAATGAGTATCTACAGTTTCCTCATCGCCGTACGATCCGATGGCCAGCAGCTCATGAACGACAGCGGCGAAACAACCTCGCATCTCATGGGCATGTTCTACCGCACCCTCCGTATGGTTGACAACGGCATCAAACCCCTCTACGTCTTCGATGGCGCCCCCCCGAAGCTCAAGTCCGGAGAGTTGGCCAAGCGATTCCAGCGTAAGCAGGAGGCCAACGAGGGGCTCGAAGAAGCCAAGGAGACAGGCACAGCAGAAGAGGTGGAGAAGTTCTCGCGACGAACCGTTCGCGTCACTCGAGAGCACAATGCCGAATGCCAGCGCTTGCTCAAGCTCATGGGCATTCCCTACATTATTGCGCCTACTGAGGCCGAGGCTCAATGCGCCGTGTTGGCGCAGGCGGGCAAGGTGTATGCTGCGGCAAGTGAGGATATGGATACTTTGTGCTTCAATGCGCCTATTCTACTACGACATCTTACGTTCAGTGAGCAGCGCAAAGAACCTATCCAGGAGATCCGTTTGGACAAGGTCCTTGAAGGCTTGAATATGGAGAGGAAGCAGGTATGTTGTGCCACGCAAGGTTCAGACCTGCAATAGTCTGACTGTGTCTAGTTTGTGGATCTTTGCATTCTGCTCGGCTGTGATTACCTCGATCCCGTTCCCAAGGTCGGCCCCAGCACCGCCCTCAAGCTGATACGCGACCATGGCACACTGGAAAATATTGTCGAGGCCTTCGAGAAGGACCCCAAGAAGAAATACGCGGTTCCAGAGGACTGGCCATATAAGGATGCCCGAGATTTGTTCTTTGAGCCCGACGTGCGCCAGGCCGATCATCCCGACTGCGACTTCAAGTGGGATAAGCCAGATCTTGATGGCCTGGTGCAGTTCCTCGTGACCGAGAAGGGCTTCTCAGAAGATCGTGTCCGTAGTGCAGGTGCCCGTCTCGAGAAGAACCTCAAGAGCACACAACAAGCACGCCTGGAAGGATTCTTCAAGCCAGTGCCCAAATCAGATGCTGAGAAGGCGGCCCACAAGCGAAAGCTAGAGGAGAAGAATGAAGAGAAAAGAAAGAAGGCCAAACAGGAGAAGAAGGACAAAGCAGCGGCCAAGTCGAAGCCCCGAGGAACGGCCTAAAGGATAACAGTGCTCACTATTGCCAGACCCGGAAGGCGGTGAATATCTAAAGTGCGCGACGAGGGATGGGCCCATACTGGGATCGGAGTTTTGGAGTGCGGAGTGAGGTTATAAAATTGCCTGACGGCAGGAGCTAGTTTGCTATGATATTTACAACCCAATGGAGTAACAAGAAGGGCGAAGCCAATTTCCTGTACATTAACACCTTGTCGATGTGGCCTTTCAAGTCAACTGAATTACAGCCGTGATTCTGAGAGTGCTCTTGCGACTTTCACGAAATCATGAGGCCACGAATGGCACTGGATCTTCTCCGCATCCTCAATCTCCGTCCCTGACCCCATACGACCTCGCGTACATGGGACCCAGATGCTGTAGAGGCACGGGAGAAGCAAGTCGTGGAACAAGCCTCGGGGCGGACTTGGCAATGCTGCGTCTCCGATTGGACGCCCGCCACGAACCTCGGCATCCCCACACGCTCCGACCATGACATCAACACCCCAGGCTCGCCACGAGGCTTACCCAAACCCGCAAAGCCCGCTAATAAGATGCGTTCGAACTTGGGTTGATCCTTTGTGTGCGTAGGCTTTCACATGCTTCTTGCTTCACGCCGTGCTGACAATGAGAGCGAGGCGCAGGGCACATGACCATGGCCGCATCGAGAAACGCCGTGAGCGACTCATGACCTTCTTACCTGTAACGCTTAGAGACTTTTCCCCCCACAGCCTGTGAGCGAAAAGATGGGGGAAATGGGTAACAGGGCCAAGGGAACTAGGCGAGTTTCTGGGGTGGAGGTAACATCGAACGACATGTGATTGTCAAGTCCGTTTTTGCCGAAGTGAATTTAAAAGGTGGATCGTGGGGAGGACAAATCCATTTCTCTTGAATCGATCTCTTGTCCCTCGACTTATATTTGTGCTGTCTAGCTTTATTGCTTCGTGATACCCTGGCCTGACACCTCGAGCAAGACTCTCATCCGCGTCCCTTACAACCCACCAAGCCTCCAACATCAGGATAGAGTTTCGAGAATGGCCAAAGTATTTACTACGGGCGACGTCGCGTCGCACAACAAGCCCAATGACTTGTACATCACCGTCGATGGCGATGTCTACGACTTGACCAAGTTCCAAGATGAACACCCAGGTATGTCTAAACCCGGAATAAGAGTTTGAAGTCTGCATAAACACAGCCAAGAAAATCCAAAACGTGCATGAACCCCGTTTTTAACGGTCACCAGGTGGCAAGAAGATTCTCCAGCGCGTTGCTGGCAAGGACGCGTCTAAGCAGTTCTGGAAGTACCACAACGAGAGCATCCTGAAGAAATACCAGAAGCAGCTACAAGTTGGCTCTCTCGACTCAAAGCCCAAGCTGCCCGAGCCCAAACCCGAACCAAAGGCTGCTCCCGTGCCTGCGGCGCCTACACCAAAGGCTGTTGCTGCCGCTGAGAAGGAGGCTGCCAGCAGCGAGGAGTCTGTGGCGCTCGAGCCTTTTGGCGAACAGATTCCCTTTGGCGATCCCAGTTGGTACCAGAACGTAAGTTTGAAATATACACATGGAGACAATCCAGTGCTGACAGATGTGGCCACCTTAGTACCATTCGCCTTATTTCAATGAAACCCACGCCGCTCTCCGCGCCGAGGTCCGTGAGTGGGTAGAGACCGAGATCGAGCCCAATGTCACCGAATGGGACGAGGCCAAGGAGGTTCCCGAGGCGATCTACAAGGAGATGGGCCGTCGCGGCTATCTGGCCGGCCTCCTCGGCGTCAAGTACCCGACACAGTACGCGCCCAACGGCATCAAGTCCGTGCCGCTCGAGAAATGGGACCTCTTCCACGAGATGATCATCACCGACGAGCTGTCGCGCACCGGCTCTGGCGGCTTTGTGTGGAATGTCATCGGCGGCTTCGGTATCGGATGCCCGCCGCTCATCAAGTTTGGCTCCAAGAAGCTCAAGGACCGCATCATGCCGGGCATCCTGAGCGGCGACAAGCGCATTTGCCTCGCCATCACTGAGCCTGATGCTGGAAGTGACGTTGCCAATCTGACTTGCGAAGCTAAGCTGAGTGAGGACGGCAAGCACTTCATTGTCAACGGTGAGAAGAAGTGGATCACGAACGGTATCTGGTGCGATTACTTTACCACTGCTGTACGGACTGGCGAGGATGGCATGAACGGCGTCAGCTTATTGCTCATCGAGCGAGGAGAGGGTGTCACCACACGACGCATGAACTGTCAAGGAGTTCACAGCTCAGGTTAGTAAACTCAGCTGCGGCACAAACGGACGGTCAACTAATGAGCCACAGGGACTACCTATATCACGTTCGAAGATGTCAAGGTTCCTGTCGAGAACCTTCTTGGAAAGAAGAACAAAGGCTTCCGAGGTCAGCTTTACCAGTGTCATAAGACGAACCCCCAGTACTGACATGATCTAGTTATCATGACCAACTTCAACCACGAGCGCATCGGCATCATCATCCAATCCCTCCGCTTCTCCCGTGTCTGCTATGAAGAGTCCGTCAAGTACGCCAACAAGCGCCAGACCTTTGGCAAGAAGCTCATTGACCACCCCGTCATCCGCATGAAGCTCGCCCACATGGCCCGCCAGATCGAGGCATCGTACAACTGGCTCGAGAACCTCATCTTCCAGTGCGAGCGCATGGGCGAGACCGAGGCGATGCTGCGGCTGGGCGGCCCCATCGCCGGCCTCAAGGCCCAGTCGACCCTCACCTTTGAGTTCTGCGCCCGCGAGGCCAGTCAGATCTTTGGCGGTCTGAGCTACTCGCGCGGCGGCCAGGGTGCCAAGGTCGAGCGGCTGTACCGTGATGTGAGGGCGTATGCTATTCCCGGTGGTAGCGAGGAAATCATGCTTGACCTGAGCATGAGGCAGAGCTTGAGAGTGGCTAAAGCCATGGGCATGAAGTTATAGATGGCGCATGTGGATGATGGATTTGTACGAGTACTGGGGGGATTTTGTCGATGATAAGACGTGATCCGCCTTTGAGATTGGGTTAAGAGCGAGGAATTGCCATGGAAACATGCATGTTATAGGAGACTGAGGTTCATTTTGAACCAAATATAGTGCACACATATTTATTATGATTGATTTCCCGAGTCCAGGACCTCTCAAGCAGGTTATTTCAATCTGTTCAGTTATGGCTTTCTTTGCCCTGGTGCTGGACCTCAGGTGATTCTCGCCATGAAATACCTCGCTTTATAGTTCAAGGGTTACTTGAAAAGGGGCACTTGACGTGATACGTACGATGATTGCCGGCCTTGAAAGCATATTAGTATTCTTCTTTTCAATCAGCTGACAAACAGGTTGAAGCGTTTGTTGCTTCCAGGTCTTGTAAGAGCAGCCTTCGCAGCTCATGTCAGCAAAAACCGCGCCCGGATATATCGCGAGCATGATTTCAAGAAGAAGAAAAAAACCACACATATTAACCAGTACGTAGAATGATAGACTTTGGCCTCTGCACAACGTCACTATTTGCATGCCTCGGTTTGAAACTTTCCGCCTTCTGAAGGATAAACTCTAGACTACAGCTCTCAGCTCGCTCATCAGTCAACGGGCGAAAACCGCGCTGCCCCGCCTACACGTGACCCAGAAATGCAGGGCCTTCCGCCGCAATGAGGCACACACCATCGTCACCTTCACCTTCAAACTCCCAAACCTGAGCCTGCTCAACTTCTCCCTCGACTTCAAAACCACGCATCAACCACTCCACGACGACGAATAACCTCCCTAAACGACCTCGGCTACGCGCCTTATACGAGCGAAACCACATTTCTTCCAGAGCCGCTTCTATTTCCGGGTAGTGCACCGATCCCTTTCAGACTCTCCCCACACTCGAACCGTCGCCTGCAGCTCCTCGTCTGCTGCCGACTTCGCGCCGCCCGTACGCTTCAGAGGCCGACCTCTGTCCTGTTTTGCATATAATACCTCTATTCTCCCTCTCCGCGGTCCGTAGACGGATCCAACAAGCGCAATGGCGGATCAGCTAGCAGAGAAGCTGCAATCTACCCAACTCAGGTCCGCTGCGCCGCCCTAGCGGCCCTTGTGAGCTTGGACTGACTCCAGCAGTGACGGCCTCCCCGCTACAAATGACGACTGGAAAAAGAATCTCAACCTCCCCGCAAAGGACAAGCGACATCAAACAGAGGTAGGCGACGGTCATCACCCCTGCCCTCGCATCCCCGCATTCTAACCTGGGCGTCGTCGCTAGGATGTCACAAACACAAAGGGCCTCGAGTTCGAGAACTTTGCCCTGAAGCGAGACCTACTCATGGGCATTTTCGAGGCAGGATTTGAGAAGCCCTCCCCCATCCAAGAAGAAGCCATCCCCGTCGCGTTAACTGGCCGAGATATTCTTGCCCGAGCAAAGAACGGCACTGGCAAGACGGCTGCCTTTGTCATCCCTACTCTGGAACGTATCAACCCCAAGATTTCCAAGATCCAATGTCTCATCCTCGTCCCCACACGTGAGCTTGCCATGCAGACTTCGCAAGTCTGCAAGACCCTCGGCAAGCACCTCGGCGTCAATGTCATGGTCACGACTGGTGGTACCGGTCTTCGAGATGACATTATCCGCCTGCAGGATCCCGTTCATATCGTGGTCGGTACCCCGGGCCGTATTCTCGATCTTGCTGGCAAGAACGTTGCCGACCTCAGCGAATGCCCCATGTTTATTATGGACGAAGCCGACAAGCTTCTGTCCATCGAATTCACTCCCGTCATTGAACAGCTTCTTCAATTCCACCCCAAGGACCGACAGGTTATGCTTTTCTCCGCCACCTTCCCCATGTCGGTCAAGGACTTCTCCGACAAGAATATGGTCAGCCCCTACGAAATCAACCTCATGGACGAACTCACCCTGAGGGGTATCACCCAATACTATGCCTTTGTCGAAGAGAAGCAGAAGGTCCACTGCTTAAACACCCTCTTCTCCAAGCTGCAAATCAATCAGTCCATCATCTTTTGTAACTCAACCAATCGTGTCGAATTGCTCGCCAAGAAGATCACTGAGCTTGGCTACTCTTGCTTCTACAGTCACGCAAAGATGCAGCAGCACGCTCGAAACCGTGTCTTCCACGACTTCCGCAACGGCGTTTGCCGAAACCTTGTTTGTTCCGATTTACTCACCCGTGGTATTGATATCCAAGCGGTCAACGTCGTCATCAACTTTGACTTCCCCAAGAACGCGGAGACCTACCTCCACCGCATTGGTCGATCCGGTCGTTATGGCCACCTTGGTCTGGCTATTAACCTGATCAACTGGGACGATCGCTTCAACCTCTACAACATCGAGCGGGACCTGGGCACCGAGATCCAGCCCATTCCTGCTAGCATTGACAAGAGTCTCTACGTTTACGAGAATCCTGAGTCGATTCCTCGGCCTGTCTCTAACTTCCAGAGAGGCCAGCTGCCTGGTGCGCAGGTTCAGCAGCAGCAACAACAACAGCAATTTCAGCAGCCTCAGCAGATGCAGCAGGCTGGTCTGCCCCAACAGGGCCAGGGCAACTGGCAGACCCAGAACGGCCAGCAAAACGGCAACCCGCACTTTAACGGTGGACGGGGCCGTGGCCGTGGTCGTGGGTATCGAGGTCGTGGCAGCCAAGGCGCAGGCGGCCGAGGTCGCGGCCCGCCCCGTGATGCCCAAACCTAATATCACATATACTCATGCATGGCGTTAGGTGGGCGAGACGGGGGTACCGGTTGATTTTTCGACATGAGTTTTTTGTACTGGGTTGTTATTTTTCTGTTGGATTGTACATTATTCGCACAATTTTCGCGAATGGTTGAAACGGGCGAAACGGATATCATTGCTGATGGATCACGACCACCTACACCACCCTTTTCCAGAGGTCTTTTTACAGGACCGCAGCACATGAGTGCCATGATTCAGACTCCATGGTCCGCATACCCTTGGACTGGTTGCCTTGCCGGCTTGGGATTTTGCGTCTGCGCAAGAACCTGTCAGTCTGTACCGTAACCATCGGCTTTGACTTTCCGTTTGGCTCGGTTCATGATATCTACGGATAACAAGAGAAAGCGGGGATGAAGACTCCAGGGGAAAATGTGTTCTTTGTGCATCGACTGTGGTAGATATACCTGCTTTTGGGTCGGGCACAACTATCAGTGTGATATGAAGGGATAGGAGGCGGTTCGAGAGTCGAGGCGTTCCAGGCTTTTCACGCAGAATGGCGCCGCCCTCGGTTTGCGTATGAGGGCTGCAGTTTCTGCGGATGACTTGCGGGTTGAACGGCACCTCGGTAGAACGCATGGGGACATGATACCCTAACGACAAATCTACGGTAGACGAACGGACCTCATGGCATGGGACGTGGGTTCTGCTAGATGTATTGGGGGGGTTGGGAAGGCGATTGATGAGCCCCAAGGGCACCACCACGATACCTGACCCTTTGGCTATCCTCCAGATGGCAAAGATGCAGTCTCACTCGAACATGGATCCTCGCGGTGAGACTGGGAGGGAAGCAAGAAGGGTGTCGCGAGTGAGCGGCAAGTTGACGAAACTTATGAAACCAGAAAAACAAGGCAAAAAAACATTTTTGGGGAGGGAACGCTGGATGAATTAGATGGCTTTCGAACTGGCTCGGCCTGTAGCTGCAACACGCACATATTGTCGCATGCGGCGAGAAACTGGTTGGAGCCGGTGAGGCACATAGTTTATCTGAGCAAAACAATGGAAGACTTCATTTTCTCTCTCATGCCGATGGTCTCAAACCCAAAACAAGGATGCTGTGACTTTGTGAGAAGCTGCCGTACTGTTCAAAGGATGTTACTTCATATCCTCAGAAGTGAGAGGATGTGATTCTAAGTTATCGTAGAAAACTCGTGAGTGACCTTCAGCGTATGCGCACGTAGCTTACACAGACGTGTTGAATGGATACGATAACTTAAACCATCTACTAGGCTTACACATGTGTTAATTCATAAGCTGCTTAAACTGTCAGAAGCTGCAGGAACACGCAATTACAAGGCAAGATTTGTTATATAATTAATGATAGCGTCTCGCGGTGGGGAAGTCCCATGCTTTCTTTCTATCCGCCGGTAGCCAGCGTCGTGGGCCGATAGCATAGCCGAATGACTAATTCGTTGGCGGTTTGTGACCTCTTTGTTTTGTGCCAGTCAATGGCTGTACTTGATACCAATCAACACCAGTGGTGGAGAAAAATCGTAATCGTCGCCGGCCCGGATTTGGCTTAGCCAGGGGTAAACTTGGAGTGGAGGGGAGACGTATGTAGGAGGCAGCCAAGGGATTCGCCGGGTTAGAGAGACATTCTTACGAATCTTTAGTTATTACGTAGGTTTTGTGGATATACGAACGCTAGGTTAGTTCCACGTATCGGCAGAGCAATTGTAGCGAGTGCAGTGGTTTACGAGTCGCGAGTGGAGTGGGAGTGACCTGATGGGCTCAAACTTGGTTGTAACGTCTCGGGCCAGGAGGAACTTCAGGTGCTAATCCAGGGACTACGAAGCCAGTAATAACTCTAAGAGACGGCTGCGTAGATTGGAATATGGCATCTCGCTCTCCTGTTCGCGTTTGCTTTTAATCTGAGCCGCTGATGGTGCTAGGAAACAGTGCGATAGCGCAGGTTATCCAAGCCATTGGCCAGCAAACTCCAAGCATCTAGTGCCATTAGGGCAGTGCATTCTTGACGGAATATATGGTCGGTGAAGGATCAGGGGTGCAAATGCGGTGGGGACAAAGAACTTGGAAGAGGAGTGATCACGTCCCCTGAACTGTCAATCAACCAGACCATCAAGGCAGGGAACTGACGATCAGTTTCCCATTTGTGTGTTTACAATGCATGGACAAGAATAGAATGCGGCGCGTAGGACAAAGCATAGCCAGTTCGGATATACAGCAAATGCAATAGGGATTTCCTTTTCTTGACCAGTTTAAAGGAGTGCAAGGATGAATATCAACGAGGCGTTGTGCTCGTCTCGTCAGCAAAGAACCGGGCGGGTCTGATTTCAATTCCCCCGTGGCTGAGCAGAACCGTGCCTGTGGGTGACGTTCATGGGATGGCGCAGATGCATATTGACTGATGAGGGGTGGCAGGCGGGCTTTGGAGCCGGTGGGGTGCATTGAAGTTGCAGGGAGGCCAAGCTGGCGGATTTCAATGCTCTCCTGGTAAACAATCTCCGGCCTGCCAGGCTTGCGTTCGCTAGAAGACGTTGCATAAGTTGGTGATGCTCATCATCTTGAGTGACTCAATGGTTGCTGCTGGGAGTTTCAAATCTGAGCCTGAATAGAAACACCTGACCCAGCATCACAAGTCTTCTCCTTCGCCCGGCAGCCTCTCTCGGCGTCGTCTGGAACGAGGGCCTGGAATGAGACGAGCGCGGGCGGGATGATGAAGCAGGGCAAGGATCCATCCGAACCATCGCCGGCATGATAGGGGCCGGAACGAGCCACGCTTCCGGAAGAGCGATGATGTTAAAGCGGATAGTAACAGTGAATTGTATTTTGTTTTTGGCTGCAGTGGCCGATTCATCAGCATGAGATACTATTGTCCGGACGAAACCAGAAAAACAGTCATCATGGCGTTCCACGTTGACTGAATGGCGTGCATCGCCTCCGGTCGCCATGCTGATGTTGACGGAACAAGGCAGTGGGCAGCGCCGTACAAGGCGCTACAGGAGCGCCATCAGCCACTAGCAAGTCTTTAGCGGAGATCAGGTTTGGGTGCTAAGGCCGCGGCCAAGCCTGGGCCAAGCCCGTATGTCCTTCCACTTTCTCGCGCCCGGGGTTAGCGAAGGACCGTCTGCCGCGCAAACCTCTCTAGCGGGCGTGGTTGGCTGAGGCACTACAGGAAGCCCTGCAACTCCTTCGTCTCTTCAGTGGGTGAGTGCAGTACGGTACGCCCAGTGGGAGCCCCGGAGCCACGGGCACCTCCACTCTGGCATCCGCTCCTCCCATTCCCTGAGTCCCCTGGGAACGCCTCATTTCCAGTTTTAGGTGCATGCCAGGGAAGGCAGGAGCTGCACTGGCAAGTTCCAGGTCCCGTCAGTTTTTCCCGGATTTCTCCCAGCCTCACCACCCTCTTCTCGCTCTCTTCTAGCTAGCCTCACACTCACCTCACCCAATCAACCCGAGTTGGACTGCACGTTACTGGGAACTCCGGACACGATCCTGTTCCGCCAAACATCCTCATCCGACAAAGCATCTCTCCCCGTCGTCGATTAATCTCTTGACTTCGAATTATTCTTCCTTGTTCTTCTCCCGGACTTTTGCTTCGACGTTCCGCCCCCTCCCGCCCAGCGCGACGTCCTTAACCACCACCGTCCATTGGTCGACTCGCCAAGAGAACCTGTGCGCCCGGCAAGGCCCTCTCCCGATATCCCTCTCTCGCTTTTAGTCATTTTGGCACCGGCATAGGACCGAACTGAGAGTCCGGAGCAACAGAGTGCGAGCGAAATCGAGCAAGAACGCGTCCGTACGGCATCTCCACGACACCCATCGACCCTCAGTCAAGATTGATCTCGAGAAGCATCACTTCGCTTTTGTAGCATTTACCACGTCAGCGCTCGCTGGTCTCGGCATCCAGCGAGTTCCTTCGATCCCCGCTCGAAATGCCATCGTTTCTCACCGACGAAGACAATTCGGCCATATTCTCCAACAGTCACGATATCCTCAACCTTGATCTCACAAATCAGTTCGGCCTCGCAACCACCAAGGAGAGGGTGAATGGGGGGTTTATCCGCCACGCCCGATCCGACACCATCAATGAGAGCTTTGACGAGAGCTCCATTTCTTCCACTCACGCCTCCGACGTTTCCGAGCCTGCCCCTGCGCCTATGAATGGCAATAGCACGCGGCCGACGAGCATGAGCTCCAACTCTAATAACAAGTCTATCACGGCGGTGTATCCTCGACAAGATGACGAAACCGACGGATTCCGGCAACAAAACGTGCCCAATGGCACTTTGACTGTAACTGACCGTTCTCGTCGACCAGCGGCTGATGTCAACGGTATCGCTCCTGCGGTGGCCTCAACCACCACCTATCAGCACTCCAACACGTTGTCAAAACCTCTGCCTTCAGAACCCCCCGTATCAGAAGAAGCCTCAGAAAGAACGCCAAATAAGAGTCATGATGATACTGCCCCAACTACATTTTCTCAATTTTCCCTGGAGCCGCGCGGGTCGCAATCACAGACCGCATTGCCAATCCCCGGGCCTCCAACCCCCGACGGGCTACAAAGTATGCCACGATCTCCAACCGC
Organism: Fusarium devonianum; assembly: GCA_017140155.1. Lineage (NCBI taxonomy): Eukaryota > Fungi > Ascomycota > Sordariomycetes > Hypocreales > Nectriaceae > Fusarium > Fusarium devonianum. Next base: position 18,090 of record JADBHU010000650.1, read on the forward strand.
TCACCGATTATCATCTCCCCCCGTCTACAATTCTGGCTACGCGACAGCCTCGTCCTCGGGGCACCTCCAGGCACCTCCGCCCCACGCTGGCTTGAAGCAACGACACACGCTCGATGTACCAAAACATGCGCCAGGGCGAGGATCCAAGGATGGCATGGATGCAGCACAGGCCAGTGGTCGCTTCTCTCCTACCGGTGCTGCGCCTGCTGGCGGCCGACGCCCTTCTCTAAGCTTGGGCAGAAGGCCTACGAGGTCAATGCAGTTGGACGCACCCCGGGATGAAATCGTACCGGATGAGGACGCTCTCCGCTGGGCAGAAGCCTTGCGGCAGAAGAGGGCCAGCAAGCGAAGGAGGAAGGAGGAAGAGGACGACGATCGTGTCGTCGTCGGTACAAAGGTTGACGAGACCCATGCCAACTGGGTGACCGCCTACAACATGTTGACAGGCATTCGAGTCTCGGTCTCGAGGACCAATGCCAAACTTGATCGTGAATTGACTGACGCCGATTTCGAAACTAAGCAGAAATCGACGTTTGATATGTAGGTTGCCTTTTATGATCTTGACTTATTATGAGACTGACAACTGCAGTGCCGGTAATGAGCTGGTTCCATCAGCCAAGTACGACTTCAAGTTCAAGGACTACGCCCCTTGGGTCTTCCGTCGCCTACGTTCGCTCTTCCGTCTGGATCCTGCCGATTACCTGATGTCGCTTACGGGTAAGTATATACTGTCGGAGCTCGGGTCTCCTGGCAAGAGTGGCAGCTTCTTTTACTTCTCGCGAGATTACAAATACATCATCAAGACCATCCACCACGCCGAGCACAAATTTCTACGAAAGGTTCTCAAGGAATACTATGAGCACGTCAAGGACAACCCCAACACGCTTCTCTCACAATTTTACGGTCTGCACCGCGTCAAGATGCCTTATGGCAAGAAAATTCACTTTGTTGTGATGAACAACCTGTTTCCGCCACACCGCGATATCCACACCACGTTCGATCTGAAAGGTTCGACTATTGGTCGGGATTATAAGGAAGAAGATTTGGAGAAGAACCCCCGTGCGACACTCAAAGATTTGAACTGGTTGAGGCGGCAACGGAACCTAGAGCTGGGCATACAGAAGAAGCAGCTTTTCCTCGGGCAACTGCAGCGGGATGTTGCTTTGTTGAAGCGACTTAAGATCATGGACTACTCGCTGCTGGTTGGCATCCATGATGTATCCCGAGGTAACGAGGAGAATCTTCGCGACAAGACACTGCGGGTTTTCAACCCTGGTGGCGAGAAAGCTTCCGAGGACGACCCCCAGTCAGTCTTGCTTCGTACGCCCTCCAAGATGGAGAATGCACGCAAGGCCAGGGAATTGAGACAGATGATCCGTCAAGAGCGGCCAGTACCCATGGGCCAGTCAGCGAACAAGATGCCAGATGAGTTAGAAGTGGGCCATGGCCGCTCTAGTTTTGTGTTCAACCAGGACGATGGTGGTTTCAGGGCAACTCACGAGGACGACAGCCCGGCAGACGAGATCTACTATCTGGGTGTCATCGACTGCCTCACTCATGTAAGTTTCAGAGCAGAACATTGACGCATGATAGTCAAAGCTAACCTCGGCCGCAGTACGGGATTATCAAGAAACTTGAGCACTTCTGGAAGGGTTTGTCTAGTGACAAGACCCAGATTTCAGCGCTCCCGCCTCAGCAATACGGTGACCGGTTCTACCACTTTGTCGAAGGTGTAACCATGTCGACGGAGGAGGCCCATCGGGAGGCTGAGCGAAGGGATCAAGAAATGATTGAGGCCCAACGTTCGAACCAGAGGGCATCGAGCTGGAACTCGCGGCGTAGGTCGTCACAGGCGTTTCCGCCCATGCCAACTCATGTGCCTCCCGCGCCGCCCTGCCCTCGATCCCCTGAGGCGATGGAAACGCTTGATAAGGCAAATAGGGAAGCTGAGCGGTCAGAAAGACATGGGCATACAGAACAACAGGTTCCAGACCGGGTTCTTACTACGGGAGGTGCCGCGAAGTCGGATGGCCGTGATTCGATGCAGCATGATCCTATTCTACCGATTGTTGAAGAAGCTGGTGAAAACGGTCGCGACGACACAGAAGCTCGCCCGGAAACACCTCCCAAAGACACCAACAAAAGCCTACCACCTAACAGGGCGCCACCTCCGACGCCACCCGGGACGGGATACCGCAAGCCAGACAGCGCAGATAGCGGATATGGCGGCAATGGCAGCGGCACGGGACCAGGCGGCTACGTACCGAACCTTCGATCCAAGATGAGCCTCGACAGCCTCAACAAAGAGCTGCCGCCACTACCTGGAAAGGGCGAGACAAACGATAGCGGAATCCGTCTGGTGGCTTAGGTCGCTGCTACGGTCAAATCAGGTTTACCGAGGAGGAAACGGACGGGTTTATGATTTAAAGCGAACGAAGCAAGCACAGCAGCTTGACGAGAGACGGGGTTGTCTACAACCACCAACGATGCATTACAAAGGCGAGACATATGGCGGCACCTCTTGTTTCTTGCCTTGGTTTCTTTCTACACAACCACACCACCCATTGTTTCCTTGCCAACGAATTTTTGTTTACTGGCATATTAAATTATGCCTATGAAAGCAGCCTCGAATTTTCTTCCATTTTCCTTTGTCAGCGAAGTAACCGAAACACAGACAGGCAGGGAGAGTGGACTCAAAAGTCGCAAAAGTAATGCGAGACGGCAGAGGAGGGCCATGAGCAGATATGGCTGTTTTGTTAGAGAGAAGACCATGGATGATACCACCACAGCTGAGCACGCTTACAGTTTGTTTTCGATTCTTTATTTCTCCCCTTGCCTGATCATTCTTCACTTTCCATTTTCTTTTCTTCTTCTTTCAACTTGAACGGATTCTTTCCTCCGGCTTTTATACTCGGTATTCTTTTTGGGCCGTCTAAAGCTGAGGAAGGGCTTTTGCAGGCGGGCATAGTTAGCAGGGTAGATAGGTAAGATAGGATAAAGGATCGCATTTTATCATTTCGACGGGTAATTGGCAAAAGTGTAGATTTTGTTCATGAGAGGCTGAGCTGGTGATGATGATCTATGTATACACTGATATAATTACAAATTTCTGTTTCCAAGTTCCCACCAGGCTCTGCAGCCTCCTTCTTGGTGACCCAGCTATAGTCCGCCTTTGAGCTCTTACATGTGCCGGCGTTGATACGCCCTTCTCCCGGAGTCTCGTCTCGTGTTCACCTGGCCTTCTTCCTGTCGAGCATGTCCTGGATATCGTCGACGCCCTTGCCCTTCTCCGCGGCGCCGCCCTCGGGCGCGAAGCTGGTGGTGACGGTCATCTCCTGGGCGCCCTGGGCCCGGAGCTCGTCGAGGCGCCTGCGCTTCTGCACGTCGGCGACGCGCCACTGCTTGAAGTACTTGACCCAGGCGGCGGCGCAGTCGCGCTCAAAGTCGGCCGACTGGGTCGGGCAGGCGCGCTGGGTGGCCGAGGGGTCCTTTGTCGCGTCGACGATGTTGTTTGCGTCGAGGCAGGCGAAGTAGGCGTCGCGGGCGGCCCAGCAGACCTGGCGCTCGGAGCGGTTGGGGATGGCGGTGCCGGAGCGGATGGCGTCGCCGCGGGTCTCGCTCGCGAAGGGCCAGAGTCCCATCGTGAGTGTGTGTGTGTGTGTGTG
>JADBHU010000652.1:0-18854 GCA_017140155.1 Fusarium devonianum
ATTATATAACTCAGGTTAAAACAACCAGTGACCGGTTTAATAGCTACTATCGCGTACCAGACAGGGGCTTAATCTAATAAAAATGCCGCAAATAAAAAGTACTTCTTTTCCTACTTATTTTCTATAGTAATATAAGTCAAAGTAATACGCCGAGTTATATAAAGTAACATCACATAGCCCGCAACTATACCTCGATTTTAGCACCTTCTTCCTACCCCTATTCCCGTTAGTCTTAGCTAAGGCACGCTCTTATACTTATAATCTCGCAGCACTATAGCGATAACCTAGGCAGGCGTAGTAGCGGCTATTCTTAGTACGCCCTCTATAGATAAGCTAATAGTCTAGATAACTAAGGTTATCGTGACCTAATCTATATAGCTTCCTTCCTTTATAATCCGGGCTAAAAGCTATAATAAGGGCATTAATAATATAGCTTCTCTACGCCGCTTATAACTTATATTTCTTCTAACTTAGGCTACTATAAAGTTAAAGAAGATAGCTATTAATAAGGGTAATATTAAATAAGAAGGTCTAGGCTAGAGCTTACTAAGGGCCCTAATAAATATAGTAATTATAGCCTAGCGATGCCCTTAGTTAGTCTCCTCGGTCTATATAATTTATTTCGTTATTATAAGTAATAGTAATAGAAAGAATCTCGAATTATTTTATAGCTTCCTTACTAAAAAAACGCTATATCGGCTATGCCTAGGCTTCTATTATATTTAGCTTCTTCCTCTTCTAATTAATATATTTATCGCCTTTAAATATAGAAGTTAATAAGAGCACGAGGGCATTATCCTTCTATACGATTTAGTTAACCTACTAAGCTAAGGGATAAATTAGTAAAAGAAATATAGCTAAATCTATCTAAATTCCTTACCTTATAATTAACTATTAGGGCTATTTAAAGCTCGCTAAACTAAAGAAGGTTATAGCTAGTAGTATTATTAACTTTAAGCTATATAAAGGGCTTAAAGATATTATAGTTATAGCGAGCTATGCCTATAGCCCTATAACCTAGCTATCGAAGATATATAAAGAGATTCGCTAATAAGAAGAGGTTATTAATAAAGATATAATATCTAGCTTTTAGTAGCTTATTAACTAAGGTAATAACTACGCTTTAAGTTAGATTAAGAGGCGTATATAAGTCCTTTCGTCTCTAAATATATAGTTAACGAGAAAACTAACTCTTTTTCTTTAGCTACCGGCGCGGCTTCTTAAGGAGACTAATAGGTCTATATCTCTTCTTTAGCTAGTACTAAATCTATTATAAGAAGAAGCCCTTTTAGGCTATAACCTAGGTCTTAAAGCCAAGGGGCGTAGGTTTATTTAGGACTTTTATTATCTCGTATAACCTCCTTATAAAGCAGGTTATATACTTATCTATAGCGATATTTATACCCGGGCTCTATAGCTCGAGAGACGCCGCTTATATATACTTAGACTAGTTATCTATAGCTTAGAATACCCTTAAAAAGTATATATCGGCGATATTAAATAGGTTAAAGACTTATATATGCCGCTATAGAAGCTAAAACCTATTATAGGTTATAAGGCGCCGAATTAAGTAGTTAGGAGTATAATACTCTAGACTAGAAGTCTCCTAATAGCTATAGATCGTAGCTTCCTTATAAATTCCTATATAAATCAGGATAATAAGCTATATATATACCTTTATAATAGAGGTCTTAACCTAGCTTTTAAGCCGGGCTACTAGATTTAAATAATAGTCTTAGAGTAAGCTTTAAACCTATCGATTAGTATATTAAACCTATCTTTTAACTAAGGAATAAGGTAAGAAAAGCTAGAAAAGCTTAAGAGGCGTATAAGGCAGAGGCTTAATAATAGGGTCGCGAGAGGGTATCTCTATAGGGAGGAAGTAGGCGCCGCACCTTATAGCCGGGTTAAAGACCGGTCGGCACGTGACGTCATTAGGCTGCTCACGGCGGCTATTTTTCTCTATAATATAACTACTTAGATTAGAGGTATTAAGTGCCTCGCCGGGAATTAATTAAGAAGTCATAGGTCTCTTTAAAATGATTTATATGGTGTTTTAGTAGTAATTCCTTTCTAAGAGACCTTTCCGTACCCCGCTTATACCCTCGTCATTACGTGAGAAAAGGTGGGTCCGGTACGCGATGGTAGCCCCCGCGCAGTCAAAGAGATGCGCTTAATAGTACGTGGTCATTCCAGCTTCGGCTCTGAGACCCTTGATCGTGTTTCCCTCGAAAAACACCGGTGCAGTACTCTCCCCTCCCTGGAAATTGCGCGATCCGGCCCACTGTGAGGAGATCAAGCTCGGCAGATACGTTTGCGACAAGGGGAGGGGTTGAACCCCTCAAAGATGTGCAGCAAATTGCCGTTATCGGTCAAGCCAGCCACCCAAGTCAAAAGCCTACTGGGGCCCCGAGTCTTCCGCTGCCAAGGTTTGTCTTGATGCTGCGGCGGACAGGCCGCCCCTTCTGATGAGTGTCCAAAAGAGCCAGACAAGAACTTTGGTGATGCAGGTGTCCTATTGTTCTCTACGTCGGCAGGTTCTCAACCTTCCATATTAAAGCTTCATCAGATCCAATTGAAAAGTCCAATTCTCGAGCATGAGAAAAGCCGTCATTGCAGCACTCCAAATTCCGACCGGGGATTTGGGGGACACTGGTGGTGGCGAACCTGCTCGGTAAGATCATGCTTTTACCGTCGGCAAATCAACGCTCTCCCCGTGACACGTCCAATCAGACTCAGAATATAGTGAAGCTTCCAAAGTCCGGTTTTGGAAACAAGACTTGGTGAATATTTTGCATATACTGTAATCTGGGGTTTCGTGGTAAGGCAAGTGGCAAGCAGTTATATAACTTCACGATATGTCGACTTTAGTAAAGTAAAGGTCTCTTGATAATCGGACAAGGCAAGGCGCGTAGAGCTATCATCAAGTAAACTCGAAACGGAGAAAGACCGGACATGTTCTATCAATATATTGCTTGCTGACATTCATATGTGTTGACTACCAGATTGACCGTCTGATGTGCAATTGTAGCTAAATTTTGGCGGCAAGTGGTCATTCAGAGCTAAGAAAACCTATACTGTACCTCGGACGTAGAGCTCTTGAGAACAACTCATAAGCTTTTGAGCCTCTTCATTTCGGTACCTCAGTCTTAACCCATTGCTCAAACGTGGTTGGCTCGAGTTGAGTACTCAGCCAAGGGAGGTCTGCGCCATAGGGTCTTTCCCCGATGAACCCAAACATGGTATTCAGATCCTTGACCATCCAAATCACGAACCGAGCAAAGAGTCCGTACGTGACGGGCACGCCTCTGCCAGTGTGTTGTATGAAAATGTTGTTCACATCGTCGAAGCTTAGCTCATCGCTTGCAATCGAGAGAGCCTGGTTCCGAATTCCAGTTCTGTCAGGCCTCACGAGGCCCTCAGCCGCCCATCTCCCAATGTCCCTGGTCACAGTGACCTGCATCTTCTTCCCCTTCATATTCTCTCGCCAGCCTGTCATGCAGAGCTGCCCCGGAAAGCCCCACCAGGCGTTATCGGCGAACCATGTCGGGCGGATGATTGTATGGCCCATCGTACTATCCGTCGACTCGCTTGGAGCGCACACGCTTTGCAGGTGCCGTTCGATGTAGAACTTGTCCGAGAAGGTCTTGCAGTAAGACGGGTCTTTGTCGCTGAGCTCGCGGCCACCGCGATCGACGGAGGAGTACACAAAGTATGGAACCCCGTGGGCGGCAGCAGCATCGATGAACCCTTTCGCGTCCTCCACTTCCGTCGGCCCGTGAGCCTGGGCGAGAAAGACCTTGGTCCTGCTGATGATGCTTTTGTCCAACTGCTGAAAGATTCCCTCAGGGTTGTTCAAGTCGCCAGGAAGGATGTTGATGCCTTCATACTTTTGGCGGAGTTTGATCGCCCCAGATCCAGTAGCTTGGCGAGTGATGGCGTAGACTTTTCTTTGCTCAATGCTGAAGTCTGGGTGCGTTAAGAGCGCGTCGACAACTGCGCCGCCTTGACGACCGGTGGCGCCGGCAACAAGGTAGAATTCAGGCGCAGACATGTTGTTGCTTGGAGAGTGGCTAGATGCTGCCGTGTATAATAGGAGTAACCGTAAGGAAACATTGGATTATATACTCTGCCACCTCACTCGAGGATGCTGAGGACTTGGACCGTGGATGACTGGACACCATCGCGAGAGAATGATCACTAATGTGTATTGCTAGATAAGTACGCTATGGGAGGTGAGACCCATCAACAACAATCGTGCCGTGCTCGAGCCCGTTGGACGGATTTAAGTCTTAGAGATAAGATTGATTACTCTACGATCCTCGCGCGCGGCAACGGTTGATTCAGTTACTGCGCGCGAATACCTTTGGAGGAAGAAATATAGTGACGCATTAGCTTTCACGATATTAGTCAGTTAGCGCGCGTCCCTCTACGCTCTGGCATGTGCTAGGTGGCCTGGCGTGCAAAGTAAAACCATAACTAGTCTAGTTTAATAGATAGTCCACAGCTGTGATTTCTAATTGCCGCGCGGTCACTGTTCAGCCTAGATATGCTCTGCACCTGTAGTCGCTGTGTATCCGCAACTCATCATCCCATTGGCCACATTAATGAACTTCGTTTGTAAACCCACCCATAACCCTTTCCCTTCCATAACGAAGTTAGGCGGGAGCATTTCTGCCGCCAGCTTACAGTATTGCAATAACTCTAGTAGTGAGTAGACTACTTTCACTGACACAACCCAGTGCATGCATTCTAGATCGAGAAGTATGGCAAGGCTCTTAACCTAGCTCGCACGATAACGGCAGGGCACTCAGCTAGCGCAAAATGTCTCCGGTCATTGGTATTTGCCCTTGATCCATTCCTGAAGGAACCACGATGGAGGTCTGGCCAATTTCTCAGCGAGTCCTGCCGTCGCTATGTCCATCCTGTCAAGGCCTTCCCAGTCGCGCAACCAGCGGAGTTGCTCACGCTCCATCGATAGACCGGCATTCGCCCAGTCACGACCACCTATAGCATCTTCTACCAAAAAGTGCACCATCCTGCAAGTATACTCTTTGGACTGCCGTGGCTTGATGATCCGTTGGTGTTCCTCCGAACACTTGGCGGAGGTGCGCATCTCCAAGTCATCTGGCACGTTTCTCACGCTTTGCCCCGTGCATTGTTGAAAGCCTTTGTCGCATATTGGCTTCTTCCTAAAGTACCAGATGAAGGAGTGATACTTGCGCGTGTACTTGGTTTCTAGCTGCGGCCAAAGTTCGGGCTCAACCAGCCCTTTCTGTATGTATCCAAAGGGCCGCCATGATAAAGCTACGGAGGCTGAGTCCTGAAGTTTGCGATCGAAGCGGCAACGCAGCAGGTCTGCCCTAGAAACAAAATCGGACGGTTCCATATAAATAGAATCAGTATCGAAGTCTAGAAATGACTGTTTGGACCCTGCCCAGGCCGACACCATCGGATCTGGTGGCGATAGCGATCCAAACCCGTATTTCTCGTCCATTTTCGTTGCGTATCGTCGAATCCAGTCAAGGAGAGCCAGGTCGCCCAGCAAAAAGAGAGCCACCCACCAAATGGCAATCCGAGGTCGGCGCGCAATAAAGACTTTTACAATAACCTCGACTTGTTTCTGCTCGGTTGCTGACTCTAGCGTATCCAGGACTGATGCTAGCCATGGGCTTACCAGATTGCAATCAACGTCTGGCTGCCACAAGATGCTCCAAATAATGGATCCAATCGAAGGAGGATGGATGCTGAGAGTCATGAAATACCGCAAATTACCTAAGTACCCACGAATACTCTGTTCATGAGAACTGCTGAACGTGCCGTTACTTTGTGGCTCGGTGAGATGTGGATGAGGTAGCTTTGGTTGGAGCTCCATGAAGCTATAGAAAGGGAGCACAAGTGCGGCCAAGAACGAAGCCTTACAGGGGGGCATCGGTTCTAAATGGGAGGCTCCCGTCGGGTCGACTTCAAGATTAAAGAGCTGGCATAGCTCGATGAGAAGCCCCGTGGCTTCAGAAGAATTTGGGGGCGAATGGATGTCTTCGGCTGGACTTGAAGCCCTGATGCCAAGTTTGATATCTGTCTTGAAAGACGTTGCCCAAGGCGGCAATCGCCCTTGGTCCTTCGCTTGCCAGCCCATTTTGGGGCTGAGAACCGCGCAGAGCCACCTTATGAGCGAGAGCGATGCCCCTTCGAGATCGATATCAATCACGATTTCTGTTTGGCACTGACGCGTGGCAGGCCATAAACGATCCTTGGTATATTGTACCTCACGACCCTGCATCTCAAGAAGTCGAGCCGAGAGGATGTATGACCAGCACATGACCAATACGGCGAGACTGTTTCGTCTCTGAGCCACTGCCCAGTGCGTACGATGCTGCATCTGGGCAAATATCGCTGCGGATCGGATCTTTGATCTGTATTGAAAACGCGACTCGGCGACCGTAGGTAATGGTTGCCTTGCTATCGGGACGATGGCCTTCGCGTTCTGTGCCTTCGATATTGAGGGGCAGTTCCCAACAGGGTCTGCCGTACAGGCAATCGCTGCGAGGAAGCTGTGCTGGCAGACTCGGGACATCCAGTAGAGTGATATATGGATCCAGTGCATGTGCTGGCCAGAGACCTAGCGGCATTTTGCTCGCCTGATTCAAGAAACCTTCCCATGTCGCCTTTCCGTCAAGAAAAATGCGATCAACATCGGCACGGCTTGGTATCAACGGATCGTCATCTTCGTTGACAAGCGGAAGAGCACCTTGTTCATGATTAGGCGAATCTTGGGTCGAAGCGTCAGAGGATCGGTCGCTGTAGGAGACGGTAGTTGACGTTGCAGATGCGGTCCAGACCGACCGAGAGTCACTGTTCGCCATGATTTACCTGGCCCTTCGGCGACGTTGCTTCCGTCACATTTCAATGGCGGAAAGAGAATGTTGTCAAGTGGTGGTACGAGGAAAGATGGTTGTATTTACACGGGCAGCCACTGCAAGGGGGGACGGGTCAACCTCGGCTGAATATCATTCTCTGTGAGTATCGGGGTATATGCTGCCCGACATCTCGTAACTGGATCCCTGTTGAAGGGGTGAAAAATAATGGACTAATTACACACTGTATTACCTGACGTCCTCTCATTTCTTCGCATGTTTGATCTTCTTCGCGAAAAAGGTGCATCCCTGTGACTTGCTCTCATAGATAAACCCGCCCTCTGCTTTGACCCATTTACTCCTCGACGAATCCGATTCTGCGCCGCCACTTAGTGGCTGGAAAACCACCCTGCCCTTCTTATTCAATCGTGCAGAGACAAGCACGGGTCCAGGAGCAAAACTTTCTTCAGCCTGATGGGAACTGCCCTCCTCAACGGTAAGCCCTGCCATTGCAGACGTTAGGGTTTCTGCATCGATCCTACTTTCGTCCCATTGAAGAGGATCGATGGATTCCGTAGATTCCGTAGAAAGCGTACGACCATGTGAGGTAGACTGAGACGCAGGCGCCACTCGTTTGCCAAGTGATCTTTCGCTTTGTTCTGCTTCTCCTTCTTGGCTGTCCCCTATATTCACTTCCCAAGTGAAATAAGAATAGCCAGTGCTATCGTCCATTTGCCAAGCTCGAACATTCACCCCCTGGTAAAGGATCATCGTAGACCGCCAATATTCTCTGCGCGTCGATATCGTCTCTCCGTTGAGTCCTTGGAACTCCAAGAACTCCCCGTTCTCTATAAGGTCCACATAGGTCGGGTTGTCTGGACCGTGTCTCCCAGCCTAGCGCCATGTCTTGATCCACATGACTGGCTGCGGGTTGACTTTGCGGATCAACATCGTCAAGTGGCGCGATGGGTTTTGTGAGTAAACCGCGGTGCAAAAGAAGACTTTGCGCTTTATCAAGCAGCTCCGTGACTTCGATCGAGAGATCAGGTCCCAGGGCCTGGATTACAAGCTCTTTCCCCTTTGCAAGCAATGGCGTGATCTCGGACTTCCATTTGTTAAAAACCAGTAAGTATGGGGATCTTTACGCTCTGGTCTTACTTGATAAAGTCGATAATGCTCAACGCAAAGCTCAGAATTTGAGAACCGCACAGAACATACGAAGCACGGAATTATATCTTGTACCATCGTGGTAACGACACGACATACTTGTTAGTGGTAATGGTTTGGGAGACTCTCTTCTTTCAAAAGTGATGCCTGGCTCCGTCTCTACAGCGGCGTCCTGGCAGCCTCAGGCACAAAGGCATCTAGGCATCTAGATGCATGAGGCACTTGGGCACTTGGGCACCTTGATACCTAAGGTTAGGTAGTTACAAACCGGCACTGAAGCATAACGTTAGAACGGACTTTGTATTGATAATTGTCACAACATTTGTCATTGGGCTCATATTACGATTTGCACCCTTTTTTTCCACAAGTATATATAAATATGATGAACCATGAACGTTACAATTGTTGGCGCATCCGGCGAGACTGGCCGTTCCATTGTGGACGGACTACTGAACGCCCCCGTCGACTTTGTCAGTTGAAGCTTTGTCCCCCGACTACCTTTTGCAATGCTAATACGCGGCACTTGTGGCGCACAGAAAATCACTGCACTTGTTCGACCCGCGTCGATCGACAAACCAGAGGTCACAAAGCTCAGGAAGCAGGGTGTATCTACTATTTCAATCGAGCTCCTGGACTCTCACCAAGAGCTTGTAGAGGTTCTTACGGGTCAGGATGTTGTTATCTGCGCCTCGGAACCTTTCTCGACAGCGCCCCAGCATGCATTGGCAGATGCTGCAAAGGCTGCAGGCGTCAAACGCTTTGTCCCGACCGCGTTCGGACCTAGCTGTCCTCCTACGGGCGTGATGATGATAAGGGAGACGGTTGGTCAATTCTCGGTTCTACAACTCGTGGCGAAAGTCTCTAACGGTCTGCAGAAAGAGGAAGTGCTCAACTACATCAAGAAGATTTACTTGCCATACACTGTCATCCACGTTGGTCTGTGGTATCAGGTCAGTCTTCCCAGGCTTCCTTCTGGCAAGATTGACTACGCGGTCAAGTACCCGGTCGAGCAGCTTATCGACGATGGCCACAACCGATCGAGCATGACAGACCTGAGGGATGTTGGAAAATACGTTGCACGAATCATCACGGACGAGCGGACGTTGAACAAATACGTCTTTGCCTACAACGAAGTCTGGTCCCAGGAGGAAATCTACAGCCACCTCGAAAAGGTCAGCGGCGAGAAGTTGACGCGCAACATGGTAAGTGACGTTTTTGCCTCCCGATGCAGGTGGCCAAGACGCGATGTATTAATTTCAACATCAGCTTTCGAGAGAGGAGCTTGAAGCCACGATTGCGGCAGCTCAGGCGACGTACGCCGAGGACAAATCCTTTCCCAGCCTCTTCGGGCCTGTGGTTCCGCAGTATCTGAATTGCGAATGGGCGCGTGGTGACAATTTGCCAGAGCAAGCCGAATATCCGGGCTATCTCAGCATCAAGGATCTTTATCCGGACTTTGAGCATACCAGGTACGAGGATTATGTAAAGGAGGTGGTGGAGGGCAAGGGCGTACCTATTTATGCCGACCGTTGATTTCTCAGATTTTGTTAAGTAGATTGTGCATTCGAGACATCCAACTACATGGCCTCTGTAGAAGGTCAGGTTGGATTTGAATAAATGATGCAACTTTTCTCTGGACAAAAGCTTTGCTGACCGGACAAAACACGACCCTGATTTACACTTGTCAAGTTGGCTTTGAATTGACATGTAGAACCCAACTCCCCCATAATCTGCCAAAGACTTGACTAGCAATTGAGCACCAAATCAATATTGAGCTCTTATTGGGCTAGTCCAGTTATTACGCAATGCGCAGGTAATAGTGAGGAAATAAACTTGATGGAGGTGCATCATTCTGATATGCCGCCTTGTGTGGCATATTGTGGAATAGGCTGAGGTCGTGCAATGAATAAGAACATAATCAGGTCGACGCAATATAAGTCATCATACCTAATGATGGGGATGCATCATAGGAGCGTAAGGGTTACTTCGAAAGAATGTCTGAAGGCATAGGAAATAAAGGAGCCAATAGTCTCATACGGACACGGTCCGATACATTTCTCCAGCCTAATTGGTCAATGTAAAATATGTCATGCTCTGGTGCACCTGTCAACTCCTCAAAATTGCGTAACGGTGGCGTGGGAATACCGCGCGGGTCGTAAAGAACTGTCGCGATGCTGTTTGCAAGTGAGACAGGCTGTTCTTGTTGAAAATTGTATTGTCCGTCAACTACCAACTTTTACATCCTCTGTCCGATCGTATAAGAGTCTTACGACCTCTGCGAGGCCATGGCCCCGCCACTCCATTCATCGTTCCCTACCACGGTAGCAGAGACGCAAAAGCTCGGCCGAGAGCCGTATTTACTTGACAATGAGGCCCCAAAGAATGGAGATGCTTTTGATTCATTTCTAAAGCGCAGAGCCAAGGTGAGTCTAGGTGTTGTTATTGCCAGCTCAAAGGCCAGACTTGGGGAAGACTACTACGACGACATGATCGACCCATCAACCAGTGTACGAATTTATATCACCAATCTTTAACAGTTTGCCATTTTCAGATTGAGTCTCTGATGTCCTGAACAGTGCGTTAACCGGCGTTCAGCATGTCTGACTTGCGCGCAGCATGATCCGAGCTGTGAGTATCCCGCCGAATGTAAATCATATGAGGATGCACCCAGACGACAAGAATCCATGGACCTCGTTGAGCGACTGCTATCTCTGCCGTACGACGAGGCGCGGCAGCTGCTACAGCAACTACGAAGCGGTGCCAGCTCGGCACACCCCAGGAGTTTACTTCATGCTAGAGCCCGACAGGAATCAGATATTCCTACCGTTGCGACTATGCCACACGGTTCGTTGATAAAGAGTTGCTTGCCTCGAACTCGCAACAATTTGGAGTTCGAGCTTGTCGTCAGACACCCCATTGCTTACCAGACCTTGTTACCTATACGAGTTGCTTCACCAGCGCTTGAGGAGATTCTCAAACCGGCCAGGATCAGTCAATCATCATCACAGTCACCTACCAGACCTTCTGCGGCGCTACCCTCCAAAAGACCACTTGTGCACGCATGTCTGAAGCACATCGACATCAGCTTTTGGACAGACGTACCAATCAGCAATGACCTCGCCGCTCGCGTCATTTCTCTTTACCTTGAGATAGACGGCCCTGTTTTGCCCTTCTTTCACGTCGGTCTCTTCCTCCAGGATCTCGTACATCAGCGATCCCAGTTCTGTTCTCGTTTTCTAGTTTCTGCTCTTTTGGCCTGGGCCTGCGTAAGTTCCCCCGTGCGGCCGCGATCTGAAAGAATCAAAGCTGACAAAAGTACAGCAAGCATATACAGCACTGAACTCAGAAGTGGGTTCTTTGAGTGTTGAATTCTTCGCCGAGGCAGAAAAGGCCATTGCTGGAGCACTCCCGCTCAACACCCTGACGGCTGTAGCTGCATTCCAGCTACTCAATATGACAGCCGGGACACAGGGCCGGGACGACATAGCATTGGGGTATCTTCAAGCCGGTACTAGAATAGGGAGATCGATGGGCTTATTCGGAGTCGAGCCAGGATCACACTTGGCCAACAAATGGCTGAGAGGTAATCCTGACTGGCGCATCGCCGCGTCGTACACAGCTTGGGGGGTCTTCAACTGGGTTGCGTAGGTCACTCCATTCTCAACGGGTGGGATTGATACTGACAAAAGTCAACTTGTAGAATCCACGGTCTTCATTATCAGCGAGCAGAGATCGAAGTTCCGCCTACACTGCCCTTGCCAGGGGATATCGAGGAAGGACTGGCCAGGCTGAACGGCCATGCTGTTGAGCCCAACTCTGACACAGCTGCCTTTCGAGCCTCCTGTCAACTGTGGGCTATTTTCAACGATGTGCTTTGGTCGTACTATGACTTCAAGCAGACCGAAGACGTTGCGGATGATATGTCGATTGGATTTGCCGAGGATGTGCATCAGCGCCTTTTGAGCTGGGCGGACAATCTGCCTCTCAGCTTGGTGCCCAGCGATGGCGGTACCCACAACGTGATGATGATGCAGTATGTGTTTCCAAGACGAAAAGAAAAAAAGAAGTGGATATTGACTTTGATTTAGCATCTACTTTCACGCCATTGTAACCGACATCTTCCGGCCCTTCCTAAATGACAACGACCCCGTGCCTCGCCTCGGCTCATCTGCAGCAACGCGACTCTTGGCAGAAGCCGCATACTCGGCTTCCGTCAACCAGCTGAAGCGCCTCCTCCTCCTCTACCGGCTCAACTTCAAAACCGCCATGCTCTCAGTAATGTGGCAGACGGGGCTCGTCTATGTTGCCAACGCCGTGATGCGCGAGGTCAACTCCGAGAACAAGGAATGGCGCTACTTTCTCCACCTCTGCATGGCCGGCCTGGAAGACCTGTACGCCTCCTTCCGAGTCTTTGGATCGATAGCAAAGGCCGTGCTGGGGATAGCGCTCGAGAACGGCGCGGTCAAGGCTGCTGAGGCGAGGCGCATCAACAACGAGCTGGAGCAGTTGGGCCAGCACTATGCTGATACCAAGCGTTTAGGTGACGGGCCGGAAGTGGCAAACTGGATTGTTGATCTGGATCTCGCTCTCTTGGACTCGGAAGCAGCGCAAGGTAGTAACCTTGCAGAGAGATTTCAAGAGCTGATGGTGGAGAAGACTGAGTCGGAGGTTGGGGTTTCTGCTGGAGGAGATTGATTTTACCACACTGAAGTAGTTGATTAGTTTTGTATAGCCGCATTGGGGCACCTCAAGATTTGTTATCAAGATTTGTTAATTAAATGTCAGAGAGGGTCGACTTCTGAGGTCGGACTATACATATAAATGATTCCCAGTATAATGCGTTTAATTAACTAGACTTATGTATGATGACTCCATGTGAAGGACTTTGAAATTCGCGCAGCCTCCAACACGACTGAGTGTGATGGGAGGATTCAACGAAACTCCAGTAAAGAACAGCCACATATCAATAGCAGTAAAGTTTAGAGCTTGGCACAATTTATCATCGTGTCTGAGTCGCAGCCACTGAGATGTTTCCGAGTCCTTCATTCTGCCTCGATCTGAATTGGTACCGTACCAATACCGACTTCTGCAAGACCCTCACCTGATCATAAGCAACTACATAAACTGTGTTTTCAAGACTTCGACATCGACAACACGGAGGTATTATTTTGCCAGCCAGGGTCCTCCAGCCTTTCGCAATCGCTGCGCTTGAGCTAAAGAGACTATTGTGGAACTACGCAACGTCGGGCCCCAGCTGTCAAGAGCGCGTGGCGTTCTCATTTCCAGATGAAGGAATCACAGCG
The DNA here is from genome assembly GCA_017140155.1 of Fusarium devonianum. Taxonomy (NCBI): domain Eukaryota; kingdom Fungi; phylum Ascomycota; class Sordariomycetes; order Hypocreales; family Nectriaceae; genus Fusarium; species Fusarium devonianum. Next base: position 13,328 of record JADBHU010000652.1, read on the forward strand.
CAGGCATTGAGTAAGCGTTTCTTATTAGGCGATTTTAGTTGATGAGTTATCAGCTCAGGGGCTTTTCGCCCCAGGCCCAGCTGAGGTGGTTGTCGGTTAGACTATTGATGCAAGCGCTGCGTGGTAGTGTTCTAGACTTTTGTAAGTGGGCCAAACTTGGGCTTCACCACCAAGGTAGTACAGCGGCTATACTCATCTGCCTCACGCAGGATAAGCACTGCTAGCCAAGGCTTTTTCTGATTTTGTGATGCGTAAACTGCCAAGGCGATACAAGAAGTTGCTTGGAGTTAGATTAGCTGTTTTATAGTGAAGGACCCTGAAGAATTCATGCGCCATCGCGTCTTCTAGCGCTCGTCCCAGGGGACTCACAGCCAGCCCCATTCTGTCGGACTATTTGAAAGCCACAGAGCCACGCAGCGAACTATCGTGGGTTGGCGCCGAATGCGGGTCACGACGAGATGGTCCCCTTCCAGGCCGTTGACAGGGCTCATGACTGTATAAAATACCGTTGGGCTTCCCTCGCCTGATGGCCGTGCCTTTGTCTGGAGCTCCCGCCATCCATTCTTTTACACTCGTTTCAGAGCCATTTGCTTGGCTTCCAGGGCTCTCAATCATATCAACGATGCGGTCGGCCTTGACTCTGGCGGCCTTGGCCCTCACGGGCACGCTCGAGCTGGCTTCTGCGAGCATTTGCAAGCCTCGGTCCAGGCTGACCTCGACGGTCAACACGGCGACAACCTCAGCTCTGATCGAGGCCAGCACCGACCTGCAAACCACCACTACAGCAACTTCGACGGCCATCATTGAGTTTCCAGTGTCCAAGATCATCGCAAACGAAGTCGACGGAGGTGGCTTCAATGTCAAGTCTACCGATAGGAGTGTTCCAGGCTTCGATGTTGAGGGCGACGCCGAGATCCTCATCGGGCCAGGATACAAAGGAGATGGAAGCAAGGACTCGGGCTGTCTGTCCGTGTCAGCAAGCAACGACCGAGGGCAGAAGCGAGGTCTCGGCTCATTCGTTGGCATCTCCCAGCCCATGAGAGACCTGAGCATCAGCAAGCCATACACAGTCCGCTTCTTCTACGCCGTCGTCAGCCTGCGAGGGTTGAACCTCTGCCAGATGACCGCCAAACTCGGGCAGCAGATGTTCTACCAGAACTTCGTTTTTAGCTTTGGCAGCGGCGTTCAGTGGGGAGCCGTGCTGGAGCAGGTCAGCGCCGAGGCACGCGATTCGACGCTGTCCATCTCCATCGACTGCTTCATCGGCGGTGCCGTGGTGGCCTACATCGACTCGATCTTTATGTCTAACCAGGTCACGCCCGCCAACATCAACGACTTCACTCTTGATGTGAACAATGACGGCGGCGGTGGGGGAAGCGGCGCGTCGACGACAGCTACTAGTGCGTGGGACTCGGAGGAGACGACTGACCTTGACTACACGCGCACCAGCACTGAGGGCCCTCAAGAAACCGAGACTGATACTCGAGAGCCGGGACAGCATGGCACGGAGACTGAGACCACTTCGCGTAGCCCGACTGGTACCGAGACTCAAGATTTCACTCATTCCACTGCTACTCAGCCTGCCACCAAGACGGAATCCCACCCTGAGGAGCGAACCACGACTGATGATGCCAGCCCAACAGCTTCTTCTGGTTCAGTGTCCTGTCCCAAGGGCATCGACCCTCCCGGATATTGCCAATTCCGCAAAGAGGCCCTCCCCACCCAAAAAGTCTCGCTGCCTGGCATCCTGGACCACTGGCCCAAGAGTGACAACGACATCGAGCCTCCTACCCAGAGAACCTGCAACGCCTACGGCGTAAAGTTGAACGGATGGTTCGGCAGAGGCCGCGATTACAACGCGAGGCAAAACACCATGGAAGACTGTGCTCTTCTCTGCCGCGAGGACCAAAGCTGCGAGGCTTTCGGTCTGGATCCGTATGGTGACGAGCCTGTGTGTGCGCTGTCCACGTACAAGTTGGCAACTGAGGGCATCGACATTGACGTTGAATACTCATTCTGGTGGAACGACTTGGACTGCTTCGACTGCCACGACTGCGACACCAAGGGCGATACACCTCTCGAAACCTCCGAGGCATCGGAGCCGACCAAGACTACCGCCGCCGCCGACACGACGACCAAGGCGCCTCCTTCAACCACCACTTCGGCCAAATGCCTCCTCGGCGGCTGCCGCTTCACCAACCCCGAGAACACCTATCACTGCAACACGTACGGCATCTTTGACGACGCAGACACGTACCACATTGACCCCAGTGATTACGACTGGATGTCGCTCACAAGCGGGTGCGACCACCAGTGCTACTACATGTCCGGGCGCTGCGTGGCCTACGCCTACGACTTTGTCAACAGGAAGTGCATCTTTTCCGGCAAGTCGATCAACAGCGACGACTTCACGCGCAGGACCCAGCAGCAGCTTGAGCAGAGCGGCGGGCTGAAGACGTCTGCGTGGACGGACATTTCATGCCTCGCGTGCCCATGCGCGCCGCCTGAGGAGTCGTTTACAACGCCGACACCTTTTGCGAGGAGGAGGTAGACTGTGGACAAGTTTCTGGATCTGCTGGAATGAGCATCCGTGATGGCTCTCTACTTGGACAACTATATAACAAAACTCTTCTTGTCTGTACTTAATTTCTCTAATCATACTATTCCTCTTCGATGGGGAGACTGTTTGCAGAAACTTGTTAGCATATTCGTTATAATCTCCTGCAGTCATTGGGCGTGATTTTCAAAGAACGATATGCCACAGTCTGTGCTGATATTTTCATGTCTGGGAGTCTTTGAGGTACGCCGTGCACTCAATCTCCACATCAGTCCCTAGGGGCAACTGGAAAACGGCGACGCAAGTTCGAGCCTAACGTAGCGTCAGTCTTGGGGGCTTTCTGGAACATTTTATGGCCAACTGCAGCTTGGATAGGATGAACATGTCTGCTACTCAGGGCATTCACCACTGAGAACTAACGCAGCAGAAGGGCTGGTTCTGGCTGGCCACTACTTACTGGCTTGGGCTCCTGTGTGAAAAACTCGTCGTATGCCTCATTCACCAGAGCAAAGCTTTCCATGTTTGTGATGTAGATGTTCATCTTGACGATGTTGTGAAGGCTGCTGCCAGAAGCCGCGAGGATGGCCTCGAGGTTCTTGATCGCTTGCCTCTGCAACAAGCCAGTCTCAGCATCTTGACGATCCACGACCGTCCCTCCTCAGAATCGACCACTTACTGCCCTGTCCTTGACTGTTCCTTGGACGAGTTCGAACTTGGTACCGGGTATAGCGCCGATGTTGCCCGAGCAGTAGACCATGCCGTTGTACTTGACGGCTTGGGAGAACTGGGGCAGAGGAGCCGGGGCGGAGTCGGTATACACAGCTTCCATGTTGGCTGTGGTTTTGGGTTTCTATTCGCGATTCGCGTTTGTCGCTTACAACAACAGAAAATGGGACTTTCTGGTTGAAGCTGGTGCCGAAACTCATGTTAAGGTGTGTTCTGGCGTCATTGGGGGCGGGGCTATGCGGAGCCTACTTTTGGCTCCGATGATACTCAACGCTCTCCTTTGGCCGACGTGAACCGTGATATATAGAGATATATTGCTAACGTCGAGATCGCATCAAATCGATGCATTCCAACAACAATTCGGCTTGATTGTCAATGGCAATGCATGTCAGTCAAAGACAAAGCATGCATAAAACTTGAGATTCGAATCTAATTGAGGAGAGGCTCACGCTGTGAGGCGCGGGAGCCCGCGCATCAAGCCACGCATCACTACCAATCCTGTCATACTTAAATGACCAAAATATCAGTTTTGAGAATAATATCACAGTCAACGTTGAGGCGATGATCACAAGTGCATCAGGGCTCATACATCCTTGAATTGGCACGTGATTTCTGAGGTCTGAGCGTTTAGCAGAGCAGCGGTGTTCGCTCACTCATTCTCTTGGCAGCCCGTTGTGTCACGTCGGCGCTTTCACGTTAAGGCCATGGATGAAGATTAGTAGAGAGGCCTGAAAAGCCACGCAGCTGAGCTGTCACAGCTACACGTGCTGAGGTTCTGGGGTGCATTGCCACGTTGCAGGCGAGCCCGGGAGTCAAAGAGCTTGTTTCGAACAAACGATCGGCTAGGGACACAAGGTTTTTCGCCTCAGCCGTTGTGGCACTCGAAGCAAGTGTAGGGTAAATCTGGAACAGCAGGTAAAAGTGACTCGAGGGTGGCCGTTTGACAGCGGCAAAGGGTATGGCTCGGTGTTCAAGCAAGACGTTACTGGGACAAAGCAAAGAACATGACAAGATACTGCATCCCCTTGGCTGAGAACGTCTCGGCGGTCCAGACTGATTGTTGCAAGGTCCATCCAATGTCTCATCAGACCTGCATGCAAAATTACGATCTGGAACTCATGACAGCGCATAGTCCATTCTGAGGCAGGGAGCTTATCGGATCATGTAAAACGACGTGTTTCATCCGTCCGATCAACAAAGCCGGTTGGGCTGTAGCTTAGCAACGAGCTGCCTTCGTCCCCATCAGCAATTGAATTGATGCTGCAGGTCTAATTATTTAATCAACATGCACCTCTGAACCAAGCCGTGGTGAGACAACCGCTAGCTAACCTAGAGACACGGGCGCTGTAGGCCGGGCTAGACCCGACAGATGGCTGATGCAGTACCAGCGCCACCCATTGTTCTCCCTCCCCTCCCTTACATAAGACAGGTCTCGGCTTTGGGTGCGCCGGGCGCTGTCGGGCGAATCGGTCGGGGCTTCGGAGGCTGAAACGATAGAGCAGATCAGAGACCGCCAACGACGCCCTTCCCGTTCCTCTCAGTCAGAAATGATTCAGACAGGCCGTGTCGCTTGGCTGGTTGGTGAATGGGACGACTTTGAACCAGGTCCAACAAACCACCGTCACATCCCAAGACGCTCGCAAACAGAATACCCGATAACGTCTGGGTTCTTCTGAAGCCCTGCGGTAAGTAAGCTGACTGCCCGCCCTGGCAGGATGGGCTGACATGCATGCCTGTGTATGCATGCATTCGTCAAGCGGAGATTCGACGTGCAAGGCTTCGGCATGGGATGAGCGGGGCGAGGATCGGGACGGGCTGACTGATATCGCTGGTGCTTAACTCAGCATCCGGATCGGTCTGCCCGTATTTCTGTACCCCGGGCTCAGCCTGAGCACCGACAACGGGTTCGAGCGCAGATTGGACTGTTCGTATTCCAATAATAAACAAAAAGGAAGAAAAGAATGCGTAGCAGGGTAGTAAACAAAAAACACCAATCTTGAACAGTGGATCAGACCTCTCTCTCCCTTTGGGGGAAAAAAAGAGAGATCTCATTTTCCGAGTTTTCATTCCGATGCAGATCGCCGACTGGTGGGTCCGAAATGCAGGTACGGCCGCGATGATCTGTGTGGTTTTTACGGGGTGATAGGAACGCTGGACCTGTCACTCCGGAAGAAACAAAGGAGAGACGGAGATAGAGCCGCGATTGCATGTCTGCTTTCGGACTGCCCATGCAAGCGTCAGCGC
>JADBHU010000653.1:0-12852 GCA_017140155.1 Fusarium devonianum
CCCCCTTTCATCCGCCCTCGTTCTTGCGTGCTCCAGGTGGACGAAGAAGGACGATCACTCCTGTTTTGGGTGACAGAAACAACCAAGCAGACACATTTGCGCCCTGCCCATCTGCCCGCGTCCAGCCTCCCCGCCGGTCCGTTCAGCTTGCTAAGTGCCTTTCTTGATCAACCAACCAACCAACCCCCATGTCTCTTTTCTTCCCCGGACGAAGCCTTCTGCCCGAAAAGGGTAATAAGTTTCCCCCCGCGTAGCTCAACAAACGACGTCGTTTGTGCTCACATCCCGCGACAACGGCGAAGGGGGGCAAATCGAGGGGCCAAGGGAAGGATGGCTGTTGCAGATGGGTGAGATGCATAATGAAAGCTCCCTACATACCATACCACCAACCAAGTGCCGTCCATTCCGTCCAGGTTGGTGAAGCAGATGGCATTGGAAGCACCTTGGGATCGTGAACCAAGGGCCAACCCCGGAAGGATGGCGGAGAGGGGAGTGGGGGGCACATAGCAATCCTGAGACAGCGGAGACTCTGGATTGGGTTTTGCGAAGGATGTGCGAGATAGTATCATGGTGTTGTGGACGGTTTGTCCCCTAAAGTTCGGTTCGGCTGGGGAAGCCGGCGTGAAGTCGAGGTCCATGGATGGTTGAATGAACTGATCAGCATGTCTTCGTCAATGGACCATTGCTGATGAATCATAGAGCATCCAGATGTATGGGTTGTTCACATGCTATGCAGGCAGATCAACAGATACTTCGTCTAGCCACGGCGCACGAAGTTGGTGGAGGTAGACGCGGTTCGACGCCGTTGCGACAATCCCCGTCCTACACTAATAATAAGAGACCACGCCATCCCGCGCTCGTCTCCGTCTCCGGCGGAGGACCCCGTCCCTCCCGTGGCCGGGAGGCGGCACTGAGCACCGAACTCGACTCGTGCAGAAGCTGAGGGTGCTGTACTGCCTTGGGGGACGTGACAGCTGACGATGCAGGTATGCTTGCTGGAGAGAATCCTCAAAAGAAGCCAGAGAACAACCTTGGATGGTGGCTTGATCCTGGGCGAATCTTGAGAGGCAAATGCGAGTGAGCGGAGTCCTTGCGTTATGCCACTCGCCTTACACTCCCTCGACGACAGGCACAAGGGCCAAGGACCCATGTTCCATGCCATGCCATCCCACCCTCCACCAGAAAGCCGAACCCCGTCAGGGCCCGTCGCGTCGGGCACAATTTGTTTTTTTTTGTAAGTGAGTAAGAGTGTGCTTAGTCTTTTGGGTGGGAAAGGTTGAGTGTGAGGTTCGAAGGCGGTAATTAGGGGTGTGGGTAGCGTGGTGTCGTCGCTGTGGGTTGCGCCAATTCACGTTGTGGCCTGTTTTTTTTCGTCTACCCCCTTCCCTGACTGCTGCCGGTCGAGGGCTTTTTTTTTTTTTTTTTTTTCTTTCTTCTTCTTCCCCTTGTTGCCTCTGCTAGGTGTAAGGTACCTTAGGTAGGTTGTCGTTCGGTGGATGGAGTGGGTTTTTCGCTGCTGGCGCCATCCAAAATCTTGGTGGAGCTAACCGCTAGAGGCACCTCACGTCTCCACGCTACGCTTCGGCGCGGTACAACCTGAGCCAAACTGCCATGACCCCCCAAGCTTTGTCCCAAAAATTCCTCAAATACAAGTCCGCGCCCTCTCCCACATCTTGTGCCAGTCTCTCCCTCTCTTTCCTCTCCCAACTGACATCTTCGTCGCCGACTTCGTCTCTCACCTTGAACACGCTTCTCGCTCTCAATTGAGGCTGCTGCTGCTACTCTCTCACCAACGCCACATCTCCCGAACCCCCCTGCGTCTCCTGTTCTCTCAACTACAACACCAAACCACCTCATAACCCGTCATCATGTTCTCCGCTACTCGAGCCCTCCGACAGGCTGCTGTCCACGCCGAGCGCACTCCTCTCATCAAGTTCCTTGGTCCCCGATCCATTCCTGGTAAGTCGGACCCCCTCTGCGCGTCATTTCCCGTCGGCTCGACTCGGGGCTAACGTCTCGCTCTCCTTGCAGCCAACATCGACCACTCTTCCAAGCCTCACCCTGCTTCCCCCGCGGGATCTCTCCCCGAGTCCTGGTCCGGCTACGGCAACGGCAACGCCGCCTCGCGTCACAAGACCTTCAGCTCCTACCGCGACGCCGTCCAGCAGCACGGCCCCCTGCAGAACTCCATCCGCGCCGAGTCGGGCATCGGCGGCAGCGCCGGTGCTGCCCTCGGCGCCGTCAACGCGCCCCAGGGTGTCTTCTTCGACGTCTCTGAGCTCCCTGCCCGCTTCCACCGCGCGCCCCTCAACGCGGCCGAGATCGAGGCTGTCGAGTCTGGCGGCGCTGCCCTCTTCGGTTAAACGCTTGCTTTTTCCCGCTCAAGGCGAGGAAATCACGGGGCGGAGGTTGGAACAGGAATTGGACCGGACAAACGACTATTCCTACGATGACGCAGAATGACCCAAGGCCAGCGAGGCGAGCTGCCTGGAGCACCTCTCCTCCCGCACGGCAACAGTTTACTAGCGCGCCGAGTGACTATACACACGACGGCTCATCTTTCACGGTGCCTGCATCTTGAGGCTTAGTTGCCCAGGACCACGTTACCGAGGAGCACTGCACGCTCAAAGATACTTTCTCACAGCTGCCTGCTCCTTCACTTTGAGAACACCGTTTTGAGGCACTACAGCACTGTGTCGCCAGAGGGCGTCATCCGCGGGCGATGATGGGCACCACAGAGGAGGAGGAAAAGGACGAGAAGGAAATGAGACAAGTCGGGCTGCAGAGAAATACCCCCCGGCTTGCGGAGAGACGCTGTGACCTCCGTTTTTTTTTTTCTTGATTGGCTTCGATGAATGCCATTTCTTTCTGGATAGCTGGATAACCTACCTGCAATTGCTATAATAGCGAGCAAGGAGCACCACGGCGTTAGTAAAAGGCTACTTATTTTGATTGGTAGCAGCACTCTAAAATATCGAAAATGAGACAATAAAAAGTTTATACACCCAACAGCAATGCCCCAATTGGTTGTCCGTGACTGCTTATGCTGAAAACGAGTAACCGCGCCAACTTGGGACAATGGCCTCACTTGTCATGATATTCCAGCTGTCGGGACAATATGCAGCTTTTGCCGGTCCCTGGGCTCTGGTTCATGCATCGTCCAGGCTTTCCCTTGCAATTCATCATGCCACGTCCAGGCCAAATCACCATTTTATTCTCCGTCCAATTCTCGGCCCGTCCGCATCGGCCAGGCCTCAAGGGCCGTCTCAGACTTTTTACCAGTCGGCTGCTTGCCGGCCCCGGTCATCGGGCTTCTCGGCCACCCTCGCACCAAACACGCACGACGCGGACCCCCCTCCCCTCCATGTTGTATCCCAGCGGCGCTTCTAGACTAATCAACTAAAACTACCTTATGCAGTACTTGCTGCGCAGCATTGCCCAAGCACGCACGGCCTTTGAGGCTCTTGGGCCCTCTGGGGAAGTTGGACTGCAGAAACGCAGAAACGGTCGAGTCCCGGACCGGCACCGGCACCGGGAGATCTACTCAGCGCCAACCAACAACACTCAAAGGAGCAGCCGTCATAAGTTCGATCTCGCATGCCAAAGCCATATTCTTAAGCTCCACATCTTTGAGGTTCGAGAATGCGGTACGTACGTATCCTTGTATGTAACCCAACGTCGTCGCCCTGGCGCCTCTTCCCGTTCGCTCCCAAGAAAAGCAAATGGCCAGGGTCCCATAATTTCCACTTTCCACCCATGCCCGGGGGCCGTCTGTTCGCCCGCGCGGGCTTCACCGACTCTACCCGACCGCAAGACGGTGGTGTTAGTGTCATGCCCGATTTCTCCCGGTCGCAACATGAAGCAAGCAACGCCTTGTTACGAATTCTTGTCAAGACGAAAAGCATCACGCGCAGGAGCCATGGAGTAAGACGGAGACGACCTGGAACCGTACGACAGCGCTTAGCTCCGAACGCAGGTTCCCGTCTCCGTCTCCCGATCTCTCTCTCACCTTGGCCGACAACAGACGTAGAACAATGATTGGCCTCCAAGGTGAAGGTGACTTTTCTTTTTCTTTTTTTTTTATCCCTTCGGTTCTGCGGTCTGCCTCGTATGACTGCTGCACATAATTCGGGAGCATGGCCCGCCGATACTGACCCGTCGCAAGAGGCGGCGCAAGTGCCGGACGAGGGGCGGACAAGACTTTCATGTGAAACGCGCTGTGACCTTTGCTTGACGGGGGCGGGAGGCGTCATTATGGGGGTCCTACTTGTTCATCATGAAGAGTCGGGGAAAGGGAAGGGTTCCCCATAGGGTCTAGAATATGTTTTCATGGAAGTGCCATGACCTCGAACCGGACGACAGGAGATTGAGGCTGAAGCTAAGATGGCCACTCCCTCATTGTGGTGATGACGGAAAAGGGGGGAATTGTTGTACTAGTCTGGCTAGCCACTGTCAGAGATGCAACAGTTTATTGACATGGCATTGAACACTCGATCGGAAAGGCAGCTCGACATGTGAAGCATGTGAGTACCCGGAACTCTCCCGACAAAGCTCGTTGGCGCATGGTTCGCTGTCACCAAGGTGTGCCTCGGTCCAAGGGAAGCATATGAAGAATCCAAGCACGGATGGCCGTAGCAATTCATGGTCTGTTGAATGCTCACATCTTGCTCTACTGTTGCTTCCTCTCGCCGGCACCCGCGGACACCCTACTCCTCGAGTTATCCTCCAATAGACCGTAACATCTCGAGCAGAATGCGGTTGTCCAATCAGTAACAGTAGTCAGACATAAAGAAGAATGAACTTGAACACCTAGACTAAAGAGTCCAACTGCGGTGCGAAGGACCTCAACCCGGCGTCAGAAGCAATCTCAAGGTTTGACAACTCTGCGTTGGGTCAAGAGAGAAGTCCGAGCATCAGGTTCTTCCTTGCGGGGACTGATCACTCTTAAAACCACGACGAGTAATTTACGGCAATCATGGCGTTAATTGCAGAACCAGCATCGATAGGCTCTGCAAGTCCTTCACCAAGTCCCCGATATCACCATCGCCAAGCAATGCCGTAACATGCGAAGCACTAGGTTCTCTTGAACCCCGTAAACAAAAACCTTTCTCTTCATTTGCATCGTATCCCAATCATCTCTCGTCTCCATAATCAACATCTCGCAAAATCAGAAAATCTACATAAGACAGGCAACCTNNCTGACCTCGAGCTCGGTATCGGCTGGGAAGTAAAGCGGTTTCTGTTCACAATGTTAGCATAATCGCCTTCCCTCCCCTCGTGAGCAGCAGTAGGCTAGCTTACCTTTAGCGGGAAGAAGATGGGGAACCATGAGATCATGTCCTTGCTCTTGCGATCGATACGCTCAGGGTGCGTGCTGATCTCGACCTTGTCGCCCTTGTTCTCGGGTATCTGCGACTCGTACAAGGTCGACTCAAAGTAACCCGCCAGGCCGTGAGTGACACCCCGTGTCCGGCACACGAACGTGAGATGGCAGTATCGCGAGTTGTGGTCATTCGCACCAGCTGCGCCGGCCATGCTACCGCCTCCGCCGCCAACGACGCCTCCAGATCGCTTCGCCTCGAGGGCTGCGAGGGTCGACTCCGGGATAGGGTGCGAGAACTCCCAGGCCTCCTGGAAACGAGGCTTGTTGGGCGCTTTCTCGGCCACGAAATCGAGAGCGAACAGCCGGACGACCCAGGGTGTCTCGAAGGCGTTGGGGTCGCCAGGTGCCCTTGAGAGAATGTCGGCGTGGATCTTGGGAGTCGAGATGGGGCTCATGTGAGCTGTGTAGGAGCTGGGGATGGAGATGCCGTGGGGCTTGGAGAGAACGTGCTGGATGCCGTCAAGACATTCAGGCGACAGCTCGTTATCGCCGAAAGAACCCAGGAGTTCTGATATCAGGATATCGACATTGCCGTAGACGGGACCGTTCTCATCCTCAGAAACAACAGGGCCCTTCCATGCGCGCATATCCGTCTTGACCACGTTGACTTTGCCGCCCCATACGACGTCATTCTCGCGCAGCAGGTAGACGTATGCGTTGGGGTTCTTCTCGACAGCCCACATGTCAATGTCAACACCGGCATCCTTGGCGGCCTTGAGAGCGCGGGTCACAAGGGGCCCACGGCCTGAACCAGCGACAGCAACGACGACCTTGCCCTCCTTGGATGTAGGCTTATCAAGTTCCTTCCACTCTACTAGGGCCTCATAGATGGCAGCCTCATACTGGTTGTATTTGACGGGATCTCCCTCAAAGACCTCGTACGTAGCTGACTCGAGGTTATCCGACAGAGGCTGGAGGGGAGATTGCAGCCAGTCTTGGAAGCTGGTCAGTGTAGCACCCTCCAGGTAGGTAAACTGAGGCTGCTGAGACTCAAGCCACCTCAGGTATGAGACATAGTCATTAGGCTTGGTATGAAAGCCTGACGTCTTGGAGGTGGCAGTCTGCGATTCGGCTTCGGCAAGAGTCGGAAACCCATCTTGAGACTCTGCGCCTTCAGCGCCAGGCAGCAGAGACTGATCGCCTCCCTTGGTGTGAGAAACTTCGAGACCAGCGTCGCAGAGAAGAATCCAGGGAAAGTTCTTGAGCCGCATGTACGAGAAAATGAGGTTCTGGTGGTGCTTGGAGAGCGAGGGGTAGCCAGCCTTGTTGGTCTGGAACGCTGCCGGGCTGATGGTGAGATAGTGCAAAGGCTCAGCGAACCAGCGGTTCTGGAGATCCTTCTCAGGCATTACTCGAGGTATTTGCAACGCTGTACTGACGTGTTAACGAGTTCCTGGGATGATCCAACTCATGCTGTAGTTTGAACCTACCGACAAAGAGCCTGGTGTTGTAGTTGCAGACTGTACGGACATGATGCCATGACTCCCATGCCGAGAGAAGATCAACCTCCTTGCCTTGAGTCTTGGCAGGAGCCTTGGAACCAAGAGAAGAGATGTTGTGTCCTCGTGACTCCAGTCCAGGCTCCCGATACATGGGCATGTCGACCAGGAAGGTCAAGCGGCTACCTATGGTGAGAGCCTCTTCAACCGCACGCGAGTACTGCGCAAGGCTCTGGTTTCCTCCTTCCATTGAGGCATCCTGTCGAGGCCCAGGAATGATGATGCTGCGCACTCCACAGAAGTTGGCATAGTTGACCTCAACGTTGAGCACCTGGCGAGAGATGCTCGAGATGATGGGGTCAGTGGAGCCAAGGTCCAGCCAAGGGCTGATGACTGCAGTGTACGTGTTGACAGCAGCACTAGGAAACATGCTCGTATCCTTGGGGGTCAGAGGGGGCAGAATGGGCTCCGCTCGAGAACCAGTTGCCGTCGTGGTAGCATTCTCACCATTGCCAGAGAGCGCGGCGAGATGCTCCGAGACGAGAGCGAAGACGCGCTCACGGAAGTGAGTGTTGGTGATGGGAGTTGTCGCAAAAGCCAGCTATTTACGGAGTCAACAGGAGCGTCCTCGGTCGCACATTCACGTCAACAGAATCTCTGTATCGGCGACTGGCGGTTGGCGATCTGCGACTTACACCATGGGTGAGGAGCTGGCCATACTGTAAGTCGGTGAGCGGCTCATCGCGATTCGAATCATGATAGCCGATGTGGAAGCTGGGCTGCTGAGGGCCGAAGCTGTCGGACATGTCGAAACCAGAGCCGTCAGACGCCATGTTTGCAGCTATAACCTGGTCTGCCAATGAGTTGGTGTTTGTGGTAGAGGGGAAGCCTAGCAAGCTGAGATTTCCGATGGTGGAGTAAAATCACCCCGCCAAAACCGTTGGCTGTGTGGGATGTGCCTGGGATTGACCGCCGTTATAGGCCAAGGCAGTTGTATATTCTATGAAAAATGAAGAGAATACTTGGAGCAATAATCTGGGTGAGCTTCCCGAGTCTGAACTTGGTAAGTTGCTCCAATTGCTGGGTGAAAGCAGGGGCAAGTCGCACAAGGGACGAATTTCCGCAGCGAAAAAGTATTCGAGGACCCTGAAAGCTGGCACAGTGTGCGCCTTAATGGATGTCGCCATACTTATTTTTCGCGCCCAAGCCCGAACCCATTGCCGGGTTTGCCATCGATTGGGTATTTGATGAAATTTAGAACTTCAAAGAAAAGGGGCAAGAGCGTAGTGTCCTCGTTGGAGTTGAAGTTATACCAGGCGAGAGTTTCTTTAAGCCATGAAGTTCCGAGACGCCAAAACCTAAGGTAAGCCATTGATCAGCATTCGCACTGTTAGTAGCGCAGGGATCTTCTTATCGATAAGGAACCCAGCATCCCGTCCCGCCAAAATTTTCTGGCAGAAAATCAATACCCCAAAACACCACGGCTTCTCGCTTCAGCCTCGCCCATCCTTCACCTTCGTCATCACCGACAACAATGTCTGACGCGAAAGGAGGAAAGCGCCACAGCGCTGACGCCGACGAATCCACCAGGAAGAAGGCCAAGAAGGACGGCTCCACCGACGACGAACAGTACAACCCGTACCTCGCCCACATGCACGAGAACGGCAATGGCAGCAACGGCTACGGCCAGGAGCCTTCGCGCGACTCCCCCCTCGCGGGCATGAAGCGCCAAAACACCACGGCCAAGCAGGCCTCCAAGGCTGAGGACTCCGAGTCGAACCCTTTCACAGGACGGCCGCACTCGCAGCAGTACTTCCAGATCCTCCAGGGCCGACGCGACCTCCCCGTGTCCAAGCAGCGACAGGAGTTCCTTGACAAGTACCACTCGTCTCAGATCCTCGTCTTTGTGGGTGAGACTGGTTCGGGAAAGACGACTCAGATTCCGCAATACGTCGTTTACGATGAGCTGCCTCACCTCACCGGCAAGCTCATCGCCTGTACCCAGCCCCGTCGAGTCGCCGCCATGTCAGTCGCGCAGCGTGTCGCTGACGAGATGGACGTCACCCTTGGCGAGGAGGTCGGTTACAGTATTCGTTTCGAGGATATGACGGGTCCCAAGACCATGCTCAAGTACATGACGGATGGTANNGACGAGGCCCACGAGCGTACCCTCGCCACCGATATCCTCATGGCTCTCCTCAAGCAAATCTCCATGCGCCGCCCGGACCTCAAGATCATCATCATGTCCGCCACTCTCGATGCTCAGAAGTTCCAAAAGTACTTCAACGATGCACCTCTGCTCGCCGTCCCCGGTCGAACCCACCCCGTTGAGATCTTCTACACTCCCGAACCCGAGCGCGACTATGTCGAGGCCGCTATCCGTACCGTTCTTCAGATCCACGCCTCCGAGCCGGAGGGCGATATCCTACTCTTCTTGACCGGTGAAGACGAAATCGAGGACGCTTGCCGCAAGATCAGCCTCGAGGCAGACGAGTTGATGCGCGAGGTCGACGCCGGACCGCTTGCCGTTTACCCTCTCTATGGTACTCTTCCTCCTCACCAACAACAGCGCATCTTCGACAAGGCGCCTCCGCCTCTTCGCAAGGGCGGTCGTCCCGGCCGTAAGGTCATCATTTCTACCAACATTGCCGAGACCAGTTTGACCATTGACGGTATCGTATACGTCGTGGACCCCGGTTTCAGCAAGCAAAAGATCTACAACCCGCGTATTCGTGTCGAGTCTCTCCTTGTCTCGCCCATCTCCAAGGCTTCCGCCCAGCAGCGTGCCGGTCGTGCTGGACGTACCAAGCCCGGAAAGTGCTTCCGTCTGTACACCGAGAAGGCTTTCAAGAAGGAGCTGATCGAGCAGACGTACCCCGAGATTCTTCGATCCAACCTCGCCAACACCGTTCTTGAACTCAAGAAGCTTGGTGTTGAGGATCTCGTCCACTTCGATCTCATGGACCCCCCTGCGCCCGAGACAATGATGCGAGCGCTCGAGGAGCTCAACTACCTCGCCTGTCTCGACGATGATGGCGAGCTCACCACGCTCGGTGGCCTTGCTTCCGAGTTTCCTCTCGACCCCTCCCTGGCCGTCATGCTCATCTCTTCTCCCGAATTCTACTGCTCCAACGAGATTCTCTCCATCACCTCCCTTCTCTCGGTGCCCCAGATCTTCACTCGTCCTGCCAACAACCGCAAGCGCGCCGACGAAATGAAGGCGCACTTCGCCCACCCCGACGGTGACCACCTCACACTCCTCAACGCCTACCATGCCTTCAAGGGCCAGTCGACATCTGACCCCAACAGCGCCAAGCAGTGGTGCCACGAGCACTTCCTCTCTTTCCGACATCTCTCGAGCGCCGACAACGTGCGCGCTCAGCTCAAACGCATCATGGAGACGCACGGTCTGGAACTTGTTTCAACGCCGTTCGAGGACAAGAACTACTATACCAACATTAGACGCTCGTTGCTCGCCGGTTTCTTCATGCAGGTTGCCATGAAGGAGAGTTCGGGCAAGCTATATCGCACGGTCAAGGACGACCAAGCTGTGTTGATCCACCCGTCTACCGTTCTCCGAACAGAGTTTGACTGGGTTCTTTATAATGAGTTTGTCTTGACGTCGAAGCAGTACATCCGAACATGTACGGGCATCCGGCCCGAGTGGCTTTTGGTATGTTGACCTCCGTTTTATCCCTCCCTCGCCCAGGGCAGCATTGTCCACTTTGAAACACAGCTTTGCTAACATGGCTTGTCAGGAAATCGCCCCCACTTACTATGACATCGAGTCTTTCGAGCAAGGCGACGTCAAGCGATCCCTCGCCCGCGCCGCAGAAAAGAAGCGCCGCAAGGAAGCCATGAAGGCTGGTAGATGAGGCCCCCATCGCAGAGATGTCACCCTGCGACAACGAAAAGAGGCCCATCCTGACTCCCCACACAATGACGGGTTAACAAGGATCAAGACAAGCGATCGATCGCGCGGGGGTTTTTTTTTTTTTTTGCCTTGCATGCAATGCTTAGCCCTCTCATTTTGCAAGTCTGGCCCTGTGGGAGGCGGCCCTCCATCACAACGGCTTTTTGCCCACGCTTTGGCCTATGGGAAGGGGATGGCGCAGGGTGTGGAAGGGCGAAATTCAAACCCCTGCCTGGCTTGGGAATTCCAAGATGCTGACTGGTTGGGCTATGGCGTTTTCATTGTGCAGCCACTTGCATTCTGCTTTCTTCAAGTTTCCTCCCTCCCCTCTCGTTGCCCCCTGCTTTGGGAACTGGGGTCGTTGCTGATTTGTCAAGAGAGGCTGCGAAGCCGTTGTGGTTGCCAAGAGAGAGGGGCTGACGGGCATGATGGGAGGCCGGCGTTTTTGGGGCCGTTTTCGTCGCGGGCGTGTTTTTCAATTAGGACAAAAGAGAAAAGAGAAGACAAGAGATGTCTCGGAGACATGTGTATGTGTGGACAAGCGTGGCAGATAGAGAGATACATGTCAATCCTGTTGACTGTTAGACGCAACACTGAATTACGAACTCAAAGGACACCGCATTTTCCACGATTGATCATGGTTGAAAGTCATCGGCGATACAGGTTTCGGCCTTTCTGCTTCAAGTTTCTGATGCAGTACTTCCAAAGCATTAAGCTCGTCGTCTTCTTGTCACACATTGCAAGACGACGCTGGATGCGGAGCCTTATTGGCAAACGGCACGGGCACGTCAAGATGAAGACCTAACGACGTAAGTGATGCAACATGACAAGGCATCCTTGCAGGGTACGGCTGCACACCTCGCCGCGGTTGAGACGATGTGACGACGTTTGTGGGCTCAACGGCCCAGCACCCGAGCTTGTTTTCCACATTAACATGCAGTCGCCTTTTCTCTAGTGGCAATGGAGACGCTTGTTCATCCTCCTCGCTCCTCCTCTCGGGGAGGGTGTGTGAAGAACCGGGGGCATTTTGTTACAAGGGGCCCCCCTCGCATTGTCTGTGGAGGCGGGAGATCGAAGCGGGAGAAAAAGCAATTTTAGGCCTGGGCATCTAATAACCCAAAATCCCGAGGACCTGGGTTCGTTCGACAAAGCAACTTGACTCCATAACGTGCTAGATCATAAGGGCTCAGGAGCCCTTGACGCTTACACATTGGGGGGATAAGCAAAAGAGGGATTATGTGCCTTGAGAATCCTATTCTTAAGGGCGCCCTAATACGCCAATGACATGCGAGTTGGTTTGGGTATCAACCGCAGAGGCGAAAGGTGAAACAAGACAGTTACAAGACGAGACAGTTGGAACTGGTTGAGATCTTCAAAAGACAGCGAGCAGTGAAGGCGAACCAGCCATGATGGCGTGTGTCTCAAGTCGACGAACAAACCAGTCTGGACAGCGACAGACAATGCGGATCCCTTCCGAGTGAGGGCAGGACATGCGCGGTCATCATGACAGGTCTAGAACAGGGAAAGGCCAGAAGGGTGAGCGGTATGAGATGGGAAGAGCCCAAGTGGTTGAGGCTGAGGTTGAGCTGGAAGTTTCGCTTTACAGAAGAATAGCGGTCCGGCTGTTCATCGAGATGAACTCACGCAGCGGATTACCTGGCGTGACCCTTCACCGTACAACTGCAAATCGTCTAGGCTCACCGGCGGAATGAACAGCCTGGCATGCTCATGGTTGGCTAGGCCTGCAGCGGGACAATGTGCTTGTGCTTGAGCCATGCGACGGTCCGAGGACAAGTTGCCCCCCAAGTGGCCCAACCTCGACCGCCAGAGAAGGTCGAGTCAGGAGGATATGGTCCAGTACATGTACCAACCAGAGATGGAAAAACGTTCAGGGTCCCCGCGGACGATGCTTGAACAGCCGCGAGCAGATTGCCCACCTTGGAACAGACTAGCACACGGGAGGGGCCACTGATCGCACGCGAGCTTCCAATAGAGTCTCCTGAATTTGTAGAGAGGCTCGGGCTCTCGTAGAGGTGACGGGCAAAAAGACGGGGAACGTGGCCCTTTTGCTACAGGGCTCTTCCCGGCGCGGTCGAGCATCGTGGTGTTGGATCCCA
>JADBHU010000654.1:0-13185 GCA_017140155.1 Fusarium devonianum
CCTCCTCCTCCTCCTCGTCGCAGATGCTCCATCGCAGGCGGACTCGCCGCCTCGCACCGAAAGTGCAGCTGCCGCCCCGCCGCCTGCGCCCGCGCCATCTTCTTCTCCAGGTACTGCACCTGCTGGAGGAACTTGCTGAGCAGGATGCGCCCGAGCCTGTCGCGCCCAAACTGCAGCCCGCACGCCCGGGCCACGGCCTTGACACCCATGGCGCCCTCGCCCCGGTGGTGGTGGTGGATGATGTAGGCGACGTCGGCGTGCGTCGACTCGCAGAGGAAGAGGCGGAAGCGGCGCGCCGTGTTGAGGCGCTGCTGGTAGAACTGGGGGTCTTTGCCGCAGAGGGTGTTGTTGGGGTGGTGGCGGCACATGATGCGAGGGGGGATTGGTTGTAGAGTGGTGCGAGACTGGATAGGTGGCAGGGCGTGTTTGTGGGTTTGCAGAGCTGATTGTGGTGGTGATGAGAGGCTGGTAGAGTGTCCGTTGTGAGAGCTGGTTGTGTTGGTGATGAAGCTGGTAGACTTTCCGTTAGGTGAGCTGGTTGTGGTGGCGATGAGAGGCTTGTAGAGTGTCCGTTGTGAGAGCTGGTTGTGGTGGTGATGAGAGCTTGGTAGAGTTTCCGCTGAGAGAGAGGGCAGTTGGGCCTCTTATAGATCTCCCTGATACGCAGCGAGTCGTAAAGACAAGACTGCTACTGATGTGCAATAGCAGTATCAGTCTGCCGCTTCTTCTAGTACGCGGCTGTGTGCACGTAGTGCTTTTGAAGGCGGCACGCTGCGTCGTCTTTATTATCCTCTGCACAAGAGGGAACAAAGGTAGCCTTTTAGACCAAGTGGAATCCTGCAGATAAACCTGTGGCATCACCCGTACACCTTTCGTTCTGGATCTTTCTGGAACGAGCAGGTAGTGTGCAAACCGCCATCTGTGGGCGTTATTCCGGCAACAAAGAGGCCTCATAACACTGCAAGAATTCATGATGGCTGGCCTATTCTGTCCCGTTGGGCGCTCCGACACTGAGGTTCGCTAGTCATTTGCAATTTCTACGTCTTCATACTCATGGATGTTTATCACGATAATTTCTCTCTTCTACGAGAAGCTCTCACGAGCAGTCGCCCTCAGGAGGTTCTGATCACACACGGCTCTCAAGAGTCCCTCTCAAGAGTCACCCTCAAGGGTCTTGCAAACTCTAAAGAGTCTGATAGTCTACTCTCACGAGCCCCTCTGATGAGTCCCTCTCCATGAGCCCCTCTCACGAGTCTATCCATCTCTCAGGAGTCTCTCTCTCAAGACTCCTCCCATACTTGACTCAAACCCTCAAGGGTACATTGCTCTGACGGGCACCGGATCTCAAGTCCCCACCCTCTCCCGAGAACCCCTGCTCCCGCGAGCTCGACGCCCTACCCTGACGGGGAACCTTGCTCCCGCGAGCATTTGTGCCGTCCACCACGCCCAGAAAGGGGGGCATCTACCTATTCTACGGGTGCTGTGTGTTTTTGCTTGATGGTGGATTGCTGACCTTTCTGAGTAGGCTTGTTGAACTAAGACTTTACGTGGCTTTTATTGCCTATGGTTTCGTGCCATGTTCTTTTGAAGATGGCAGTAGGTGAGGTAGTAATGCTCTCGACTGTGAGAAGAGCATGTATGCAAACCTTTGATGTTATGGATTTCCTGAGGTGTAATCCGGTTATTGATACGGCTGACAAGGTAAGCTCGTGGAAATCTCAGAGAACCATCCCCCGCATCGATGAAGCTGGCTCTATAGATGTCAAGGTGGACAGCTCATGCATCCAGCTTCATCAGAGTTCGCAGCAAGGGATTCGCCATGATCAATGACTTACTCGCCTACCGTGATCTAAATGCCAACGTCGCACATCAAATAAACTGGCTCCTTGACAGTCTACAATTCTGATGCACACTAGCCATCTTCACACCTGGTCTTTGAGCAGCGTTCTCTTCCCAGCAACCAACAGGCTTATCGGCATCAGACATGCGTAGCTTCTAGCAATGTCGATCTTGTTCTCGTCAAAGAAAACCAGGCAACAGCCACATCGGAACACCGCGTCAGAGTGGGCTCGTCTATATTACACAAGCAGCTGCAGCTCCGTTGGCCAAACGCAATCGCTTGCCTACAAGGAGAGGGTTATTTGTTTGGGTGACACAAACCCACTCGCTGCCATGCGCTGGCCGCATGAGGCTGGCTCTGTTTGTTTGCTACGCGTCACCGTATCTCATAAGTCTGGTGAGTGTTTTCCACTCCGTTTTCAGTATCGCTGTTACCACGCATCAAGGTCCCACTGAGCACCGCAGCATCCCGTCTACTTGGTATCCTCCACGAGATATGCAGACAGGAGGGGAGGGGGATTTGAAGTTTAATTTATGCCGGGAATCTTGTCGGAATTCTGCTTTACTGCCTTTGTTCGTGTGCACCATCGCTCGCCCGCAGTAGGCGCCTAGCTCGAGCAGTTCACCCACTAAATCACCACGCAGGTACTGCCCGTAGCATTGACACTGCCTATGAGACTCGGGTGCGCGGTTTAACAGGGACTACAGGTCCACGAGCAGCAAGTCACTCGCGATCAAAAGATCTGCATCGTACCAGCATCGATTATGCCGGTTTGACCAAACGTTGTTGTATTATTGTGGTGTTCAAGGCCCGTGTGGCGAAGGAGGTGGGGGAAATTCTGAGCAACGAGCTGTGAGCGTGGTTGGACGAGTAGGGCCTCTACAATATGCACCCGCAGACGTGCTTCAGTGGGCTGCGGTACCTGGAAAACCAGCGGGTACCTTGTGCTCTACAGGGGAGACACGCCACTAAAGGGCCTAATTTTAGAGGGCCAGCTCACTCAGCGATTCAACAAACAAAGTCAGCCCAAAGCAAGTCGAACACCTGACATTGCCCCGTGAATGGATTTACTTGGATTTACTCATCCCTTCTGATCCAGTTGGCTCTCAACCTTGGTACCAATGAGCGAGGCTCTCAAGAGAAACAGGGGATACCCAAGGCGGTGACTCCCCTTCGGCGTCATCAAGTCGCCGTCTATTTTGGGGATAAATAAATATCTTGGATAATGAAGATGCCAACAGGGACCAGTCTCAACATGTCGTCGGATTAAGGATGCACTCGCGCGAGCTTGGGAAAAGTCCCCGATTGGGCTGGCCTTGATTAGTCGCACTGATTGGTCAATTTGCTCCATTTGCTTAGTGCTAGTTGGCCCACTCCGACTGCCTCTACTCTTTTAGCGCTCAGTGCACTACAGCGCTAGGCTCTCCAGTGGGCTCCAGTGGCAAGGTACCGCAGCTCGAACCGTGAGGAGCGGCTTTTTGCTGCTTGTCATGCGATGAGCAGGCAGCTTTGGACGGCTTCGCACGTGATGAGCTGCTCTCTGTTGGTGCGTTCCAGGCCGCGCCTCCCTAACTGAGGACCTGACAGCCGGAAGTTCCTCGCAGGTACCGACCGTTCCTCGTTCCTTTGACCACGTCGTAGATAGGTGGTACCTTACTCAAACGCGATTTTAATGGAGCAAAGATCTAGCGATGGATACAATGAGCAGCGCTTGATCGACTGGGTGGGCCAGGTGTCGTGTGCTAGAAAAATTCACTGGCCGATATGATTACAGTTGAAGCCGGCCCAAGCTGCTCGTGTCCTACTGTATTCAACCGGCTTCAAATCGTTGCGAGCCCATGAAGCTGCTGCGTCCATGCTCGCACCGTGCCTCTTTACGAGTGAATGCTTTGTTTGCTTGCTTCGGCACAGGTGATAACCCCGAGATAAGTCTCTGTCCATCCTCCATCTAAACTCGCAAAGACGTATCCTCAACACGCTCCAAGCAAAACCATCAAGTTTCGCTTCAATCCAACAGAGCAGGTTCAGATTTATATGCCTCTAATAAATATTCCCGCCGAACAGGCTCAAGTACGTACATCCAGCAGATAATACCGATGCGCCAACCCCCACGCTCGGCTCCACAGGGGCCCCCGTAGTCGGCGCTACCCCGCCTGGGGAATCTCCCCGCGGCGAGCCCCACTGCAGCGTCGCAGGCGAGATTCATCAGCACAGAGACGACAACAGCAACAACAGCGATACTTGGCCTACCACTACGACTACAACAACAACAATAACAACAACCGCCACGGGTCAACCTCTCAACAGCACACGCTCGAGTCCCTCGTCGAGGTGCGCGTCCGTCGCCAGACGCAGCAGAGAGCCGCTGGCGTGAGGCTCTCGGTCCAGACGAGCCGCGCACGACGAGCCCATCCCGCTCGAGCTGTACATCTCTCGGGATGTGCTCACCGACGACGAGCAGGGAGATGCTGGCCTGACGGAGG
This sequence comes from Fusarium devonianum, assembly GCA_017140155.1. Taxonomy (NCBI): domain Eukaryota; kingdom Fungi; phylum Ascomycota; class Sordariomycetes; order Hypocreales; family Nectriaceae; genus Fusarium; species Fusarium devonianum. Next base: position 4,324 of record JADBHU010000654.1, read on the forward strand.
ATGCGAACGCCTGCTCTCGCGTCCGACTCTACTCTCCGCTCGCGGTAGCCTCTTCCTCTGCGCATGCCTTGAAGCGCCCTCATCGAGTTGAGCCCGACAACGACGATGTTGAAGATGAAGACGAGCACCCGAATAAACGGCGCCTTCTTGAGCCATTATCTCATGTCGCCCCTCTGAACCCTGCCTCAGAGGAGTGGCAGCAGGATGAGATACCCGACGATCATCACCACCACGATGATAACGACGACGACTACCAAGACGACGACGACTACCAATCTATGCCTGCCTCCTCTCCCACGCCGCATTCCCCAGCAAGTGCCTACACAGTCGACCTAGGTCTCGGCTAGGTATACCCAGCAGCCAGAGACACAGTAACTGGCGCCCAGCAAGCCCAATTCCTGCTCCCAGCCCAAGCAAGACCCTCTGCCGCACATCAGAGGCCCCTCTGCGCTGTTCAAAGACTCGCTGCCTCTTGTTAACCGAGACGACGACAAACCCCACGCGTCAAGAAATCAGAGGCCCCCCCTTCGCCGCTCAAACACCCGCTGCCTCTAGCTCAGGACGACGAGGACGACAACGACGACCCCCACGCGTCAAGACAGCCTAGACCCCGACGACGGCTTCCTCCACGACAACGTCACCTTTGACACCCCGAGCACCGACCCGGACTCTCTTCTGTACCCCCGCTACAAGCCCTGGGAGACTACTTCGGACGGCACCTACGTCCCCGAGCCGTGCTTCCTCGACGACCTCGAGAACGTCCTCACCAGCACCGTGGCCTCTATCCGGGACGTCGCTGACCGCGGCCAGCTCTCGTTCCGCTTCACGCAGGGCTCCAGCACCCAGTTCCGCTGGTCCACGTCTGCCGGTAGCTTCCTCCCCCCGTACGACTCCCCCCCGAAGCTGCCGTGCGACGACCACCTCGTTAACCTGTTTCCTCCGCTGTCGTAAGATGGTTTCTGTATAATTGGGCGCCACCTCGCCGATCTAGCCTGGCGGCAGCGCTTCCGCAACGGCACCTGGGGCTCGGACTAGGAGAGGGTGGACTGCCTGTTTCCTCAGTCGACGATAGATCTTGCTGGTCATGTGCCGAGGACCACGCGGCCGCCTCCGCCGGGGCTAACGGATATGCCGGAGGGGACCCCGGAGGAGTACATGGAGCGGGTGTTTGAGGCGCTGGATGCGAGGGCGTCGCGATCTCGAGCCTTTGATGAGTCTGTGTCGGCCGCTGGTAAGTTGTTGATGACCACTTGCCTTGTATCCCGTGGCTCTCTCTCTGTCTCTGTCTCCCTTGCTCTCTTAAACTGCTCAGAACCCTCGATATCACCGTTGACTACAAGTTCCGCAAGGACAACCCGGTGGACCCCCAACTCTATCGCGTCATCCTTCTACAGAGACGCTCTGGCCGAGACGTGCCAGCGCCTGACAGATCTCAACGACCGCATACGACAAGTCCTCACGGCAGTGCACACCCAGCGCTACGACTGGACGCTTACGAGCAAGTCCATCGCCACACTGCAGCAAGTAGCGCCTTTTCTGAGCAACATCGCAGCGCTAGGCTAGACTCAGCAACGAGATCCGCGCCGGCTGGGTGGGACGCGACTCCGTGGCCGTCCGGAGCGGCGGCGAGCAGCTCCGACTCCTCTACTTCCCATCCGTGGAGGGCATGCTGCCCGAGTGGACGAGGATCTCTGAGTGGGCGCAGGACGAGGTGAAGCGGCTCCGAGAGGAGGATGCGGCGCGTAACAGGGCGTTTTACCGCCGGACCAAGAGGGTGCAGAAAGACAAGCGGCTCGGCATTGTGTGGTCCAGGTGGGATACAGGCGATGCGAGGAGGGATTCGTTTGGGGATGAGGCGCTGTGCTGGAAGTTGGTGCTGGGACAGGTGAGTAGGTGTGTTGAGGGGGCTAAGCCTGGGGTATGGATTGGGATTTATCAATACCTGATAAGAGTTTGACTATATCTGGCATCGTATTTCAAGTTACGGAGATTAGTCTAGACTTTCTTTCTCTGCCTTTGAGAGAGCAACGAGCAGGTCACATAGGAACCACGCTTATCGTGAAGGACTTGTCACTCTGACAGCGGAGTTGACATCCATATAGTTACAAGTACCGCCGGGCCACACAGCAGGCGTTTAATATAAGATACTTTAATAGTCAACTCACTGCTGTGATACTAGCGACTCTTTCTAAACATATCCTCTTATCTCTCATAATTAACTCCAAACGCTAACCATCCACCCAAAGAATACGGGATAGGCAGCATATTTTCTCTCCTCCAACACAGTTGGAATTTGAATTTACCCACTAGAGACAAACCGTCTTGATAAAAGCAGAAGAAAGTGTTACACGCCGGGCCCCTGCTCAGCAGCATTTCCAACTATCTGCGGAATAAGGACGAGTTCATGGCTTGATCGAATTCTATTGCTCGGAAGGCTGGACCAGCCTTTGTGGCCCAGAGAGGAGATGGATACTTGTTTGGGACGTGATGGGGGTTATTGTCTGTAGAGAAAAGGTCGTCTGCGCTGAAGAAGAGTTAGTCTTTGCGGGATAAGAGACTATCTGCCCTAGAGAGGCCATTATCTTGACGGGATCAGAGGTATTACGGATAAGAGCCGACACGCTCGGCTCGGCCTCGTTATCCTCCTCCGTGAAGAACCTCGAGCTCCAGGCCTTTGGCGCCGCGGCTAGACACCGAGTCCTGGGGCCTCAGGATCTGGTCAGCGTCCAAGGCCCAGCGCGTATTATCGACGCCGTAGGGTTATTAGGGAGGAGGATATGGAGTTTAATACGCCTGGCGTTGGATATGCTTCAGCTAGGCTTGGATCTGCTGTTGGGCCGTCTTGAGCGGTCTTTATAAACTGCTCGCTGCTCTTAAAGGCAAGGTGCTTCCACAGTAATACTAAACACTATTTCTTTTCCACGATTCTAATATCATAACCTAGTACTTACGCAATAGCCTAGTTTCAAGCTTCCGTCTCAAGCTAAGATATTATTTATACTTGCTTCTATACTTATTATACTTGCTTCTACTCTTATGCTTAACTCTGTTGATAGGCCCCAACTCGAGCTTGATTCTGATAAGCCTGGACCTGCAGTCGGGTCTTCAACTCAGCATAAATCTGCTGCTGCACCTGTAGCTATCCCTGGAACTGCATCTGTTCCCTCAGCTCTGCCTCATGCCGCTGCTCGAACTGAGGCATCAGGTGCTGAAGCTCTTGCTGCTTCACCTGTTGATCCCCAGGCTGCTGAAAGGAAGCACCGCGGGTGCGTCGTCCATGTCCACGTCCTCCGGCATAGGTGAGAAAGAGGGAAGGTCTTGTCCGGTCCAGACATCCCCGGCTACACGTATACAACTATCCACCAGAGCCGAGTCTGCCGTGGGTGTCGTCAATACGGTAGCAGCGTAGGATATATCGTCGGCAGGAGGAGTCATATCACCGTTCCAGTCGTCGCGGCCCCAGACGCGGGTATACTTCTTCCACTTGCTCTGGTAGGGCACGATAAAAGTGGCCCTGACGTGGCCTGCCTTGCTGAGTATCACCAGGCCGTGCTCGAGGGCGGCCACGGATGTACTACAGGGGGAGGGTATAGGTTAGAAGACTTGGTCTAGGTGTGAAAGGGATGGGAGACATTACGTTCTTGTCGGTATAGTGCCTCGGGACAGGCTGACGGAGCGAGTCGGGGCCTGTCTCCGAGTCCGAAGAGATGAGGATGGGGGTGGATTGGTTCTGGAAGTTGCTGCTCATCTTGTCGTGGGACATGTTGAGGCGAGTGACGATTTGCAGGCAGGGGATGAGGAACTCGAAGAGAGTGAAGATGTTAGCGAGAGAAGCTGAGAGTAAGCCAGGGAGAACAAGGTATTTATAGCCGCCCAAGACGGGGAAGAGTAAGAGTGTCTAAGATATCGCAGGGGAAAAGCAAAGAAGATGGTTATAACGAAATAAGTCTAGTCTTAAAGAAACAACCCTGCAAATGCAACACCACGACGCAAAAACTGCATATCTCGACGCAAATGCTGCACCTCGACGCAAATACTACAGAACGACGCAAATGCTGCAGAACGACCAATCAAAAATACTCGTATATCCAACTCCACTGTAATAGCAAAAAGCACAACCTAGAGGAAGAAAAGAAAAACACTAGAGCCTCCTCAGAGATCCATATAATAGGTGAAAAGGCAAGATGTAGTTTAGTCGACGCCGTTAGACACGCGCAGCTCTAACACAGAACCGCTCGTCAAGACAGTGTCTGGTCGTGACGGACCAAGGGAACTTGCGAGATGAGTTGTCGGGTTGGAGTAGAACCTGCGAAAGCCTCGGGATCTTGGCTATAGTTTGAGGGTATACTTCCTATGTTGGCAGACCACACACAGTCTCTAACAATGACCTTGGGATTGCGTATACTCGGTGTGATGCACGCACTTGGCGCAAGCACTTGATGTCCTTGTCTTCCATGTAGCTGATTGGGGACGCAAGCTCATCATCTCCACCGTGTCTCCATCTGAAGGTCGGTAAAGGCTTCGTAGAGCTGCTTGAGAAGTAGGGCGATGTGCTTGATGAGGCTGGGAGCGCCTTAGACTTTGTTCAGGGTCGGCGAGGAGGTCGTGGAACGTTTTGGAGATGATGATGAGGCTGGCTCGGAACTAGACGAGAAAGGCAAGGTCAGCTGTGAACGTGAAACGCATAGGCGATGATGGAAAGGTATCAAGCTGCGTGTGGAGATCAAGATAGATAGAAAGGCTAAGTGAAGTTGGCGTAGACACCAAGGAAACCAGACGACTTACTCTCTCCAATGCACTTCCAGTGAATTACAGCGCGACTCTCCGACTGACATAATATCTCCATCGCCCCAATATCGTCCCCTTTGACCGACGCATCAGACATATAGCCTATATTCTCCCTCGACCAATATACACCGGTATTCGACGTCAGCGTCAGGGATGTTGGCGAGCTCGTGGAGGATACCGAGCATCTGCTGGTAGTCACATGGCGCATTCGTCGATGAATTCACGAAGGAGTTGCCGAGGTTCTTGAGGGCGCGGAGCTTGGAGGCCGACTGCTCAAAGTCGTCCTGGAGGAAGTAGCTGTCGCTCTGAAAGACCTCGCCGAGGGTGGCCCACGTGTCCTGAAGGAGCAAGGGGACCATCTCTGACTCGTCCCGGGACTCAGGCTCATCCCGAGACTCAGGCTCAAGGCGAAACTCGGGCCGCGTCGGAATATTACCGTACTCCTCGCCCTCGCCCCAGACACCATCCACATTGAAATCATCATCCATATTCAGGCCAGTTACAGCCGTCGAGGTTTGGTTCGGTTCGGTTCACAGACGGAATGCAGCAGGACGAGGCGTAGCAAGCAGGGGAGGAACTCGACGGCAGAGAAGCAATCAAGACTCACAAGCAGTATTTAAAGTACCTTGACGAAGGGAAAGGCCTAGAGAGTGACTCAGGGGTTTCCATCTACGGCCAAAGCCCCTCTGTTTGTTTGGCTGGCTGCCACGTATGTGTTACCTGAGTGCAGATTCTTTGTGTTATACTAGGTCACACCCAGGTCCGACAGACTCCTTCGTAAAGGACACGGAGAAAGACCTATATCATAATCGGTTATGAATTAATAGAAAAGCTGTACTGTCCGAACAAGGAGTGGGAAAATGATCAGTCAAGAGTTGGCTGGCGGTTTGATAAGCCCGCGCTTTAGGACGCGACAAAGACAGGCAGCTAAGCAGCAATGGTAGAGCTTAAAGGATCAATGCGGTCTCAGAATCATCAGGCAGGAATAGTTTTCATATCGTGCAAAGTGCCAGAAATATGGTCAAGTTACCAAAGGCAGTAAGTGCGTATAGTTACTGCTAGACTAGTTCCCCCTTTACATCCCAAGCCAGATACAACAAACTGCCACTCAATTAAATAGACATACACGCTCTATGTAGTAGAACTTGCCTTTGAGAGAGCAACAAGCAGATTACATAGTAATAAAGGGTTAATACGAAGAGCGGGTAATCACACGTATAAAGGGGCAGTCTCTCATCCACAAAGCAGACACTCCAGGTATTCCTAGAGTCTACTAACGCCTCCCTCAGCTGCCAGAAGAAACAGGCGTCAACCAAGAAAGAAGAAAGACAGCAAAAAGCTCCTCTATCCACCGCGCCCGCTCCTAAATACAGCAGGCCCCCAGCTATCCTGACAAAACTCCTCCAGCGCTGCCAGCCGCTGGTCCCCGCTCTTGGCATAGATCCTCGGCAGCACGCCTGCCACGCACACCTTTGCCGAGGCCGTGTTGATGAGCATCCAGCTGACATGGTCGAGATGATGCTGCCGCTCCGAGACAACCTCGCTCTTGCGCAGTCGGTTGCGCCGCTCCGCCCCAGTGCGTCAGCACCAAGTCCACCGCGGTACTGTGCTGTGCCTCCCCCTCGGTCAGCCAGGCGGCGTCCGCAAAGGGGTGCTTTCAGGGGGGTCCAGCCCCAGCACGTCGAAGAAGGTCTCGGGCTGGTCCGTCGGGCTGGCCGTCCAGAGCCGGTGGTGCAGGTGGCAGATGGCCTGCACGTGCGAGACGACGGGCGGCTGCGAGAGGCCCTTTGCGACGGCTGTTGCGCCGGGGCCGGGGCGCGGAGGCGCGGAGGAGGATGGAGGGAGTAGCAGCCGAAGATGAGGCTGGTGATGGCTGCGGCGAGGACAGCGATGGACACGGGGAATCGGGCAAGAGCTTGGGAGGTCATTGTTGGGTGTGATGTTCGCTTTCGTGCAATTCCTTGGGGATGAGATGAGTTTGTGGTGGTTGCTGTCGTGGCTCTGGTTTCGTTGACGTTGTTGATGAGGAGGAGGCTGAGGTTTGTATCGGAGGGTTTGTGTAAGCGCGCCTCCGTCGGGGTTGCAACGCAATACAGCGTTCTATTTCTTTGTTGATGGATAGAAGCTGGCTCTGAAAGGGAACTTTGTTAAAAGAAAAGACGGCAGATACGTAGGCATCCTGGCGTTATTCCCAAAGAGAGGAGTTCCGTAAGACTCTCCTGCTCTCCCAGCCAGCCGCCACAGGTAAAAAATCTACAACGACGACAAAGAGCAAGTAAACAAGGCCAAGCCCAACTGATGCTGTTACAAAAAGATCAATCGCCCAACAGGCATCTACGGCTGGTCCATGCTTTGACGTGCAGCAGCCCCGTTGACAAACAAACACTGCGTGAGGCCGGGAGCTGGAATTGAGCTGGACCTTTCTAGCTCTACAACGACAACGGAAGAACAAACAGACGTGGATCGGCCAATAAGTGTCCCGAGTAGCGGTGAGCCCGAGAGAGAACAGAAAGTCAGGATGCAGCATCAAAGAACTCTTAAAGGCGTGTTGATGCGATGGAACTGTTGACTATGAACAGCTGAGAGGGTGTCTCTCCTCTATATGACACCCCCATCACTCCCTTATCCCATTCCCTCCGCACCGCAATCCATCAGAGATCCGCCTCCACAGCATTTAGCTGCCATCATGCCGTACACCGCCAGCAGCCTAGGCGACATCAGCAATCCCATCAGCAGGTACACCTACTCAACTTAAACTCCGACCAGCAAGCCAACTTCAACCGAAAGATAGAAGAGACCCATCAGCAACACTGCAAGTCTTCCCACCTCCCTTCGCAACCCATCCTCTCGCTATAGCTCTCTCTCCAGACCAAGCCATCCAATGCTTACCGGCCATCCCCCAGCAGCAAGCCACCTCCTCTCGCTATAACGCCGATCCCGTACCGTCGATTCTCACCCCGTCGCCCGCCATCGCACCCCAGTTTTATCCGGGCCCGGCCATAGCTCCGACGCCCGAGCAGGCCGATACCGAGAGGACATGGCTCGCAGTGGCACGAGGCTCTCAAGCAGTTATCGGTACTCGAGGTCTGGTACCGTGTGGCTGAGGGATACCTCGTGGCTTGGGCGTGCGACCTGATGCTAATAAGGTGCTTAAGAGGGCAGGGAGTAACTAAATAAGGGATGACGATATAGATATTAGATGGCTTCTTTGCTCGGTCTTAGTGTTTCTATAGTAGTGATATTTACGAGTGGAAAAAAAAGACTGGACTAGATCTGTGTATATTTGACTTCGTACGTAGGCTGCTATTGCTCTGCAAGGCAAGATGCTTCTATAATTACATCTTTGGCTCTAGTCGTAAGCTAGCTTTGTAACTTGGCGCATCGTTATATCTGAGAGAGACTGCGCCCCTTGAGTTTAATATACCCCTACTGCCCGGCGGCAGCATAACTATCCAAAGGCTACACGACGTCTAAGTTATAATACGCAGGTTTGTCAAACCTTATGGTCGGTGCGTGACGACCAAGTAAACACGAGAAAAGCTGGTATTGTTGGGTTCGTGTCTCCTGACCCGAATAATGAAGGGCCAGGCCAGTCTTGTCTTGTCGCCGTTACTCGTCGCCCATACCCAGAGACCCAAGCAACTTCCACCATGTGTACATGACTCCTGGCCTCCCTCTCAGGTCCAACATGTCCATCATCAACTTGCAATACCGCAAAACACAGCCTACTTAACGATCAACCCCCAGCAACAACACCCCGTACCATCCCCCGCTAGCGAAGCCCCTTGATCATATCGCTATGGACCTTGACCAGCCTCATCTGCTCCGCCACGACCTTCTCCAGCTCCTTGATCTGCGCGTCCCGCTCCTTGCGCACGCGCTTGATCAGCGCCTTGATGCTCGCGACCTTGCCCCTCGCCTCCTCGCGCTGGGCGATGGCAAACGCCACGGAGAGGGCCTTTTGCGCTCCGGCCGCGGGGATCCACGCCTGCACGGCGTCGGCCACGGGGTCCTCGGCGCGGGGCATGTCCATCTGCGGATTCGGGGTGAGTGGTTTTGGGTGCTGGATGATGG
>JADBHU010000655.1:4181-40504 GCA_017140155.1 Fusarium devonianum
TTTTTTTTTTTTTTTTTTATCTTCCTTTGGACGAGTAGCTTCTCGTCTGCACTTCGTCCCCTCTCTCCTTGGGTATTCTCTTATGACGTAATTCTGACATTTAAGTAATTGGAGCTAACGTGGAACCGGTCGCCCTAGCTGCTGTGGGAACAATTGAGAGGGGCTCGTTCATTCACGAAGTAGGGCCCTCCCTGTCAGATCAGGTTGAGCTCTCAGGACAAGCCCACAACGGCCGCATTCGTTGGGGTGTGAGCTTACTTTGATTAGGCCAATCAGCTGTCAAGACTGCTTCCTCCGCACTCTGCGATCTCGATTGTTTATTGCTTGATGGAGATTCCACAAGCCTTACTGCCGTGCGTGTTCTGGGTGGACCGCTGGGACTATGCGTTGGGCACTTAAAACATCGCTCCGGGACACGCGACGAGAGCGACACAATCGGCAAAGAATGCTTCTTTTTCTTAGGGTTTTGTCCTGCAGCCCTCGATATCTCGCGTCACCAGCTCATGCAATGAATGGGCTCACGGAGGGCGATCCGGGGTGCGCCGCCCCGGGGCTGGGATCCTGATAACGCCAACACAAAAACGAAAGTCGGCGCTCCAAGGCCCCGCAGCCCGCAGAGGCACTGCCTCTTTGAGTATGGCTCCGGTCTAAGACATCTCAACACGCACCCCCCTTAGAGGGGATCCGGACATTTGGCACCAACAAAACGCTTAGTGCCTCTTGAAATTGGCGGTGATGGTTAATAAAGGATATTACAGTAGCTCTTCAAACGACGAGTCGGCGCGTCTAAAGGGATGAGGCGATGATGAATAGGCATTGGGGCGACTCCGCCGTCACTATGAACGACCGCGAGACCGGCCGATTCGGACCGTCCCCTCACTCAACGGGCTCCATCGGATTGCGGCGGTCAAAAGGGAGGACAGCTGGCCTGACGGCACTGGACTCCGTATTACCGGCACTCCCGGTCAAGAAGGCTTCCCCGCTCTACTAAAAGTCCGGAAGCTCTGGATCCTCTTCTATGAGTGGCACTACACGCGACAAGCACAAGCACAGGGGTGTGCTTCACCATAATGAACAGCGGCATCGCTCTGATACTGGTAGCCGGGAGCAGACTGCATGTTTCGAGTTGTTCTGCCCGCTTAGAGAGGACCCAAGGGTTCAAAGCATCTGCCGCGTCAATCCCCTACAGCGCAATCCACGCACTGTCTCCATACCTGCGCAAACCCCTACAATGCTGCACCAGATCAAGGGTCCGGTTCTAGGAACAGAAGAGTTGCGCTATGCTCCCAGGGCCATGGTACTGTATGAGCTGCCAGCTCTCAAGATCAGCAGCGCTTGTTGGCTCGGACAATTTATTAGTACATGGGACGAAGGAATGCTGGGTGAGTTGGAGGGGACCCTGCCGCGGTGACGAGCGGGTACCCGAATTTCGCGGTTGTCGACGAGACAGTGAACTTGATAGCCTGCGGATGGCTTCTCGTTGCCAGCTGAAAGTCTGATCTTTGGGGTTATGCGTCTAAAGACATGATGTATCTTGGTGGCATACAAAGGAAATTGCACGCCATACCGACCTTGTTTCGACTGATACTCGCGAGCAATGATTGCCGTATCATGCTGCCCGATTTCGAGGGTTGTCCCGCAACAAGCGCCACCAAATGCAACTCCCACGATCCAAGGCGAGGTTCAGGGTTGTGCGTATCAGTCTTTGACAAGTGATCTCGTTGAGCGCGATAGGGTTCAAGACAGAAGAAACACGCTTTCAGATATACTGTGCCACAGCGTACCACCTTTTGGAGGCCACAAACTCTGTACTGCCGGAGCTCAAGCCTCCATACCATGGACAACAGCTGCCGATCGCGTCTCTGGCCTGGCTCGTCCTAGCCGCAAATGCCCTGAAAGTCCGCCAAAGGCGGCTCAACCCTGCCAAGCCTTTCGAAACCGGGCGCCAGGAAGCCTAAGTCTGGCACCGGAGCTAGGCCTTGGGTACATGGGGAGAGAAAGACATGGAGTCCCAGTTTGCTCTACAGCTAAGCTATGTACCCCAGACTGAGCGGCCCAGCAGCCAAACTCGGCGGGCGCAGTATCTTTTCTCATGTCCAAATCCGCTGACACACAGAAAATGGTGTTTTCAGAGATATACTATCTTGCGATAACAGCAAAGACATTTGTTCGCGCACGAGGGGTCCCCCACAAAACCAGTGGCGTCGGCCGATTCTAGCCTTTAGAAAGCTGCGTTATTTGATAGCATAAGACGAACGAATGTACTACTACTCGTGTAATTCGGCAGCGAAGGTCGGCTTGGTCAATATTAATCATTCCTTATCGAGCATCCACCGTTTATACAACCTTGGGTCTAAGAACCTTGCAATATATCTGCATTATCAGCACAACAATGGCTCCCGACCAAGATGTGTATCGTAGGGTCGGCCGAGGAGGCGCAGGCAATTACTACCCCTCTGCCCAGGTTGATGCAGCTTCTAAAGTGAGCTTCCGCGCGTGACTCTTATCCAACAGCTTCTCCCCAAGCGCTCCGGTGTCAAAGCTCGCCGACTTACACTCCCCGCAGGACCTTGAAGCTCAAGACCTAGCCACAACCCCAGCCGCTCCTCCGGACCGCGAAACCGCGCAAGTCCCGGCTCGCGCCGGACGCGGTGGGGCCGGCAACTACGTGGACCCGGCGAACCTGCCGGACGCGCGCGAGCAGTCGGAGATGGCAGACAAGACGGCCTCGGCCGTGAACGCCAGCCTGAAGAAGAATCACAACTTCCGCGGGGGGCTGGCGGGCCGCGGAGGCGCGGGCAACTGGAAGGGCGAGGGAGAGGACGCCAGTAAGGCTGAGGGAGACAGATCCAAGGGCGAGGAGCTGGAGAGGAAGGCGAAGGAGGCGGTTGAGAAGGGGCTGAAGCTGCCGGACAGGGTGCATCATGGGCATGAGAGGCGTGACGGTTGAGAGGGGGTAGGGTGACGGGACGGGATTGCAGTAGGGATGGATATAAAGGGTTTGGGTCACACTCGATCTCGTGATGAAACCAGACGTCGCGGATTGCAAACATATAAATGAGTCGGTAGATCTTGAATGCAAGAATGATCGCAGTTTCCTAGTTACAAAACTTGTTGGGATGTTCATCTGGTATTCTGATGTGCCATCCTTCATCTCCAAGCTATCTCTAACACTGTTCGCCCTTCTTCGCCGTTCGCTGCCATCACCTATCTCGCTGACTTCACCGAGACGTACCGCCTTATCAAATGGTCTTGGGGACATCAAACTGCCGCGCCAACTTGAGCGCTACGGCAGTGAGTTCATCTTCAGTGGTCGCCACCTCATCTCCTTCGGCCGGCAGCCTGAACAAGTCATAGTCGGGATCGCACTCGGTGCCTGCCGGCGGAAGAGTGCCATTCTGGAAATATGCGCGAATATATCGAACAGTGCACGTCGAGGGCGCGGAGGAGGAGCAATGCTGCGTAGACGATTAATACGGGGTGATCCTCGTTACGCAGAGACGCCTGGTGATGGTAAACTTACCCCGTATGAATTCTGCTTGAGAACAACAGAATTACGGAACTTGGCCGAGTTGTTCACGGCACTCTGTAGAGGCGTGACGTTGTCTGCCATGTTGCCGATGAACAAGATTGGGTGCGCAGTGTCGCCCTTGAAATCCTCTGACTCGGGTCATCAATATCACACTCGTCACCGTAAAGAGATATCTACTCACCGTCCGAGAAATGCCACTTTGGCCTCACATTTCTCCCGACGCAGGCAAGACGAAACATGATATTGGCTGCACCCGCCCACCGGCTGATGCCGTGCAGCTTCTCGAGGTAGGCTTCAAAGTCCTCGGGCGTGTCCGTCAAGGCCGCGGCATCGGCGCACGTAATCGCTGGGAAGGCGTCCAGCTCCATGATCGTCTCCAGCGGCATCGTAGCTGGCGTGTCGTCCAGCGAGCACAGGTTCCCCGTCTCGAGGCCATCTCTGCCGCTGTCGCGCATCATGTCGTAGAAAGGTCCGCTGTCGCCGCGCTCCAGGCCGGCGTATACTTGTGCCAGCCGAGGAAACTCTTTGAGGGGGCTGTAGATGGCAGCGCGAGTGAGGCGCTGGAGGTGAGAGTAGGTGATGAGCTGTGGGAGTTCGGGGCCTGATGAGTGATACCACGCGGGGAGGAGGACTGGTGATTCCTTGAGATGGTCGAGGAGGTCGCTGCGACGTTTTTGAACGGCTTTGGGTGAGTCGGCGTACAACGCGCACTTTTCAGGGCCGACCTCGTGGCAAGCTTTGTCGAAGGCATCGAAGACTGCATCTGTATCAGAAAGAAAGTTGCCATGGTCTAGCTTGAACCAGTCGTGATAATCGACGTTTCCTGCCAACCCTTGCCGTTAGCTCTGGATCGGTAATGCCCATGGTCCGGAAAACCTACCGTCGCTGACAAGTCTCTCGACTCGCTCAGGATACAGTCCAGCAAAGACACCGCCAAGAATGGTTCCGTAGCTGAAACCCCAGTAACGGAGCTTCTCGTGGCCGGTCTTGGTCAGAATTTCCAGCATGTCTCGAGCTATGGACGCGGTGCTGATGTGCCGCATGAGGCCTGTCTCTTCCATCGCCGTTTCACATACTCCAGAATACGCCGAGGCGCGGGCGTAAGCATCGTAGACGAGTCCGGGCCGTTCGTCGACGACGGGTGTATCTTGCAGAGTCCAGAGTCTACGCCTTTGGGATGAGCCCCAGCACTCGACACGGGGCGTGGAGACACCAACTAATAACTCCGTGTCAGTCTTGTCATCCTGCAAGTGCTAGATCGATGGGACTTACCTCCTCGTGGGTCGAAACTGATGATATCCTGGGCTGTCTTAGTAGGATGATCGGAACATGAGCTCGGGCAGAGAGGAGCTTACATGGTTGTCGCCAACAACGGTTTGTATCAGATGACCTTCGTTCTGGAGAAATTTGACGCCAGATCCACCGGGGCCCTTGTTTATCTGTCAGTTTCACAGTCCCCTGCCACAAACAGAGAAAGGAATACGCACGCCAGGGTTAACAAAGACTGGAGCAAAGTGCTTGTCCTTGGACTTGGCCGCCAGCTTGATGACTCCTAGCACGACACGTTCATCATCCGAAGGATCCAGCCAGTCCATAGGCACCTAAGCGTGTGAGCTCTGAGTTGCGGTTTAGGTGTGAATCCTGCAGTTGTAACTCACGTCGAGCCGTGCACATTCATATTCATCGTAACATGGTTCCCACTTGAGGTCTCTACTTGGTTTGATCTGCAACACATGCTAATCAGTGACAGCTCAACTCAACGGCCGAAAGTGAAGGACTTGGCATTCGGCCGAGACGTACGTCATTCCAACTCCATGGCTTAGTTTCAGGGTCTTTGTCGACATCTCCTAGTCCTGGGTGGGGATGCTGGTGGAAGAAAGTAACGAGCGAAATAGCTGCTAAAAGACCCAGCCCCGTGACCAAACTCGACTTGCGCCGCCGTTCAGGACGTTCCCGCAATAAGGGCCTCGCCTCTGATGTTGCCTTTTCACTCATCATTGCCTGTCGACTGCTACTTGGGGAGCGGCCCTGGTTTTGATACGAGGAGATGAAAAGCAATTAGGCACCGTCTGGGGCGCTTGGCGGTCGACGGCCCAGGACTCACAGTCACCGCAAATACAGGCCGCGTAAAGCCGTCAGCAAATGCACGGCTACAAGAGAAAGCGTCGAAGAAGAGAGAATGAAGAAGACATGGGCCGAGCACGAAGCAAAGGGCAAAGTATTTACAGCGCTTCATCCCGCTAGTTTCCCCAGTCCCGTCCCGTGCGCGAGTAAGACATGCATGGAACAGCAACTGATAAGCCCGGCCTGGCCGCGAATGTGATTGACAGACGATCGTCGCCCACTTCAGAAACTGGCGCATTTTAAGCAGCACCGCTCTCGCTCTCTCACTCACTCACTGACTCACTCTCGATCTGCATACGTAATTCTCCCTATACGAGACATGCTGTGCCGCTTGAGCTGACGACAAGTGAGCGATGTGGAAGCCTGGGGTTCCATCTCATCTGTCTTTGTCCTATCACAGCTTGGCGTAATGTAATAGCCCAACCGGGGACGGAGGTACCCATGAAGCAAATCGGAGGTCGTGGATCGTGGATCATGGGTCATGGGGATGTATTATCAGTACGACTTGGTTCAACTCTGCCCAATATTAAAAGAAAAGAGTGGCTTGTTCCTGAATCCCCCTTCCCCTCCTCCCCACGTTATGCGGGCCGGAATGCTTTGTTCGCCCGGGGCTCACGGAGACTGGCCCCGGATAAGATCCGACGGCTACGCCATGTAGGATGGATACTCCAGAGATCGCAACAGTTCCGTCAAGTCATGTCTTTGATGATCAACTCTCACTATGTTCGTGACGAAAAAGCTCTTTCTCTCTATTTAGTATCCCAACGCCGTGGTATGCCTTCGAATCAAAAACACCCATAACGCCCCGCCCGGTGTTGCCCATCTCTCTGGCCTTGGGCATGTACACCTTTTTTTTTTTTCTTCAGGTTCCCCCCATGCGTAACTCGGTTGTCATGTCTGAATCGCTCAGTCGACATCCATATCAATATTTTCGACGTCGACCTCGTCATCCTCATCGTCTTCGTCGTCAGAGCCCTCCACCAGGCCGCTCTCGTCCAACTCATCCTCGTCGTCGTCCTCCTCGAGGGCAATCGCAACCCTCTTCTTCTCTCCTCCAAACGCCTTGACCTTCTCGCGCTCGGGCTCCATCTCTTCGATCTCCTCCTCGGTCATGCCCAGCTCGCGCAGACGCTTCTTCTCGCTGCCGCGCATGCGAGGCAGAAGGTGCTCGTGCTCGGCCACCAACTTGCGCGCCAGCGCCAGCTCGCGCTCGCGCTTGCCGGCCATGCGCTTCTTGTAGAAGACGCGCTCGCGGCGGGAGCGGATCTCGGACACACGCTCCATGGCCTTGAGCGTCTTGCCCATGAGCTCTCGGTCGTAGCGGACGGGCACGTTGCGGCGGGCGGCGAACTGCAGCGTAGAGTCGACCGTCATTTCCTTGCCGGCAGCCTTGCGGAAGGCCTTGGTCCACTTGAGCTTGCGCGGGTTGCGCTTCATCTTAAACTGTAGGCGACTTGTTAGCGGTGTGCGAGAGTTGCTTCCGGTGGTTGCCGTCGACATACGTTCTTGTGGCATTTGCTGCGGCAGAATCGAAAGACTCGGGCATCGTTTCGGACAAAGGTGATACCCTTGCTAGGATACGCAGGGCGACTGCAGAAATAACATGTTTCGATTCTAGAGCAATTCGTCAGTAATGGTTCGCAAGAGCCAAGTACAAGCTCGAAGCGCTTTCCCGTAGATGCCTGCCTTGTGAAGACCCGGGTTCCAGGATTTTCGGCTTCACTGGTTCGAGCATCCGGTAAAGCGTCTCTTTGCATCCGAAACTCACCTCATCTTGCCTCTGTGGTGGTCGTGGAGACCAAAACAACTTCAATTCAACTTCTCACCCCGCTGGTGATACCGTACCGTACTTTTCCCTAACTCTCAAGAAATTTTTGTTCGGCCACCCACCCATTGTGGGTCTCATTCGTTATCGATAGGGGTCCGGATAAACATGGGTCCGCCGTCCTCCGGTCGGCGCCGGGAGGTTCTGGAAAACTTCAGCTTCCCGATTTGCCGTCCAGAACTCGGCATCTCCCCAAATCCACTTCCAATCCTCGTCCGGTCCTCGCAATCGATATCCACAGTACAAGATGGCTTCTGTAATGGCATGGGGCGCCGGCGCTGCCGTCGCAGCTTTTCTCGTATGCTCATAATCACCAGCCGCGCTTTTGTCGGCATCTCTAACAGCTCTCACAGGGCCGAGCTGGTCTCGTCGCATGGCGACGCTCGCGTGGCGGCGTTGGAGCCATGGGCAAGGCCTTCTATAAGGGCGGCTTCGAGTCCAAGATGAATAAGAAGGAGGCTACCCTGATTCTCTCGCTCAAGTAGGTTCACATACATTGCACCTTTCGCGACACTCGCGCTAATACGACCTCGCAGCGAGCGCAGCCTCACAAAGGACAAGGTCCGCAAGGCTCACCGAAACCTCATGCTTCTCAACCACCCCGATCGAGGCGGCAGTCCCTACCTGGCGACCAAGGTCAACGAGGCCAAGGAGTTCTTAGACAAGAACAGCTAATCATGCATCGCGATGCATGATCCAGAAAAGTAATCGCCCACGCCTCGGGCATCTGGAGTCACGTTCTATCGCTCCTAGGGCATGGGCTTGACGAATGTACAATCAATGGCTGGAGTTCCGACGTGGGTGTGTCGCCGCGTGTGTATAATGTACACCTACTTGTTTCCATAGCGATGGCGTTGGTTGGTTTAAGAGGAAGCTCCATGGAGCCAGGTGATGGAATAAGCCGCCGTTGAGCTATCTAGGCTAAATTATATATGAAATGCAGGGCACCAAAGGCCCGTTCTCTTCTCACAGTCTTGACTACCCCTGGAGATCCTACTACTTTCCCACCGGTTTCTCTTTGACCGTCTCCTCTAGTCAACGTTGTTGAGCATCTCGCTCTTCCTGTCTTGCTTCTCACGAGTATGCTCAAGAGCAATACCGAACATGGCACAGAGCGTGTAGTATGCATCATTGCCTGCGTTGTGGAGATTCTTGCTCAGAATGCCCAACTCGGAGAGAAGGTTGCCAAGGCTCCGTCCTTGGGTCGAGTCACGCCACGCCTGGTGAATGTCCTGCGTGTCAACAGGCTCAATGAGATCTGTAAGGACCAGTAGGTCTATACCGAGACTTTTCATGTACTTGATGTCCTGGTTGACGTCGTGGCCTACGAGAACGACATTGCGACTATCGTTTAGATACGGGTCTAGGACGGCCATGATCGCCTCCCCGAGTTGCGCTTTGCGTGGAAATGTGCTCTGGCTAGAACAAGGTGAGTATTTGGCTCCTTAGCAGTAAATATAAGTAGCTTACCCAAAATCGAAGGCATCGGGACACCCTGCGACGTATTGATGATTCCGCAACCCTGCGTATTCCCAGACCCTGAGATGATGGCATTTGATCATGGGCCACCACCCACGGCCAGCGTCCTCAGGACTTTCGCCCTGAATATCTCTCGTGTCGAGAATAGCGAAGCCAATTTCCGAGATGGGGTTTGGGGGTCTTTCGATTGCCTCAACATCAACGCAAATAAAGACAACATCGTGACCCTCTGGATTTCCCTTCAGCCCGAGATACCCTTGCGTATTGCGCAACATCTGATCTCTCCTTCGCTTCTTCATAGCTGACTTCTCTGGATTGCCCTTCTTTGGGATGAAGCCGGTCTTAACGACTCGCATCCTAGATCTCCACTGTATCTGCTTTTCTTTGGAAGCGGCTTCAAAACTCTCGATGTCACCTGCGTCAATGCTAGGCCATGGTCTGAGGTCTAAAGAGGTTTCATCCTGTGATCGCCGGAGATACCGTGGCCGGGGCGTGCCTCCATCACCGAACTGCATGTAGAATTTGTCGGTATTGACGCCGACGGGGATTCTGAGCGAAGTGCCGAGCTCGGCATTGATGTCTTCAAGAAAGACTTCGAACTGGCCAGACGGGACCAAAAGGTATGGGTCACGAGCTGGTTCCTTAGGATCATGAAGGTAAAAACTACGGAGGTTAGCAGAAGATATCAATCACGTCAGCCAGCACCTACAAATCCCAGCTTCTTCCTTTCAAGATCGTGGCAAAGTAGGGTTTCGCCTATGCATGTGTCAGTTGCCAGAGCGTATAATCCACCGATGGACACTCACACGAGGCTTATTCGCTTTGCCGATGAAACGTTCTGGGTATGACACCATAACCTTGAGGGGACAAAACTTGAAGCTCTTGTCGAGCGGCTCTCCAATACGAAAGGCGGAGCAGTCGAGCGCCTGGGCTCGTCGCATAACTCTCTCTCGATCTTGTGCAGCGGCGGCAGCGGCTTTCAAGCGCTGCTGGGAGGATTCATGGTGGCTAGAGCGAGTAGCCTCATGGATCCAGTCGTCGTCTAGTACGACGCCATAGCTGTTGTCATGATCCGTACCAGTTTGCTGCTGTGGTGCGTTCTTGTCTTCTTCGAAATCTTCTTGAGGGTCGGCAAGCCTCACGCCTTGGCCTAGGAGCAGCTGTAGCTTCTCCAGGCGCGCCTCCAACTCAGACATGGCGGGGTCTGCTGTTGGAGAGACCGATACGAACGCGCACGAGAAAAACGTAATGCTCGGAAGTATAACGAAGAGAGAAATAAATCAGTAGAGAAAAGGAAACAGTGGTATCTTGCTTGTGCCTCGTGGTCAACCAAAGCCACGGGTCGACCCTGCAGATGAGGCTGGTAAAAGGCAACGTTTACAAGTGCAGGTGCACAACAACAAGCGGGCTTTGAGGGGGAGAAATTAGGCTGAAGGGCGGTGGAAGTACAAACGATTGTCAGATTGATATAACTCGTCCAATAAATAGAACAATGATGATTCACGCTCGCCTCACGCAAATAGAAATCATTAGTCCTAAGAGACTGCTTTGCACTGCCCAAGGTGGGGTGATTGGTGTACACAAACTGTGCCAGCTCCCGGGCTTGCATGCCTTCAAAGTACCACCCAGAGACGCCAAACAAGACCGTGGAAAGGCGACAAATCTACGTGCAGCTACATGCCTGGACTGACTCTACCTCGATTTGTAAAACTGCATCATATTTAGTCGAGTGCGAAAAGTGAAAGCTGGCTGGGAAAACTCACCTCGTCTGCTTCCTCTGGAGAAACGTCTGAGACCTCCGATTGCTTCTTGTCAATCAATCCCATGCGCGTCCACCGCATTTTGAACCAAAAGTCTCTTCGGTCCCCGCCAAGGGCCCCAGATAGAAGCTGCTTCTTCATGTCCCGCACAAAAGTGTTATACAGTCCAGGCTCTTCCAGGTTGATGAGCTCCTCCCGCATCACGCCCAAGCACTCCGTAGCGCGCGAGTACTTGGCATCCCCAAAGCTTTCCGTAACGAATGTGGCAACGATCTTGCTCATCTGCTTTACTGCGTCTTCGATCTCTGAGAGCTCTTCTGTTGCAGCCAGCATCTGCTTGAACTCGGGCACTGCATTGTCCGGATCAATCTCGCCTTTCTTTTCCTCGCCGCCAAGAAGGGCATCAACGTCGAGACCAGAGATAGGCTTGATCGTTTCCCTGCCTCGCTTACCCTTGACCTTGGGTGGAACTGCGTCTCTGTCAGTATAAACTCGCCTGTATTCTGTCGAACAGACGGACCTTTCTTGACTTCTGCGGCCTCGATGAGAAAATCCACCTTACTCTGAACCTTTTCGATCAGATCCTCAGGTCGTGACGCAAATCTTAGTAAAATAGATGGAGTCTCGGGGACTGGTCTTTCGGGATACACTGCGCGTGTTTTCACGGCATGGTTGATTCGGTGAATAGTAGGGTTAAAGGTGTCATCGATAGGTACGTATTCCGCAGGGTCACTGTCCATGTTAGTCACGTCTATCGTTGAAGTGAATCGGCCTTACCCATTTTCATCGATGCCGTATGTTGAGAGATCCATAGCATCAACGTAGTCACCCATGGCATCATTAAGCTCATCCGTTGGTAGGAAGCGATGCTTGGTGAGTGTTTGACCACTGACTGTGATGACCCGATCCAAAGGCGGGAATTGATAACTTCGAATATCTTCTGCAAAAGGCAGTGGAATGTCGTACAGGCACTCCATATCCGGCTCCATGCCAGGCGCCAAAAGCACCAACTGGGGGTCTTTGCCCTCTTTGGGCACGATGCGAGCTATCGCATAAGACTCGAGTTCGGAGAGTGCCCAGACGAGGGATGAGAGCGCAATGGCTGATTTCGCGTCATTCTTGCGCGCAACTGTCACACAGGTCTCGCCCAGGTTCAAGAACGGCTCGTACTAATGAAACGTTAGCAACTAGATGAATACCGTATTAGCTAGCAACTTACCTTTGAACAAGGAATAAAGCCGACAATTGAGAAGCTCTTCTGTGTCTCGATCTTGGTAATGTTGTGTTCCGACTCGCTGATGTGTACCGCCGTGCGGCCGTACTCGAAGCCCTTGGCAAGATTCTCAAACTCGACATCCCGCTTGCCACCGGGAGCGTCTGGGTCGTTAACCTTATACGAGCGAGCCTGCTTGACTGCGGAGAACTCGACTCCTTCCATTTCGTCCCCGTCTACGGGCTGCGTAGATTCGGAACTTTGGGCACCTTCAGACTTGATAACGACGGTGCTCGCTGTCAAGGGCCGCGCAAGATGGGTCTTGAAATACCTCTCCACATTGATGCTCATCGCAGCTGGAAATTTTTGGGGATCTCCAAGAGTAAGAGCACCGTCATAAGACTTATATGGCTTTACGGATTTGATCCTCGGGGTATCGAGCTCGTCAATTGCCTCCGCAATGGTCGCGAACACTCCACCTTGGCAATCATCGACGAGTGATCTCAGGGCCTTCTCATTCTCTGCCTGTAATAAATGTAAGCCCTACGCTGCAAAATGGGAAACATGTGTTTAACCTTTGTGCCAGGTTTGTCCTCCTCTTTGAACCCATATTCGGGATCATCAAAATCCACGCCCCTGCAAACATGTTAGTGAAAACCCGGCTTGGCGGTAGACTAACTTACAAAACGGTCAACTGGATGTTTGAGTCATTCATTTTCTTAGAGATGTCGCTCAAGTCGTCCGCATCCATCGGGCCCTGGCCATCGCTGACAAGAATGATCTTGCGATTGTACTTGAGCTTTTTGGTGTAGGTGTCCATCATGTCAACAGCAACGACAATGGCCGAGACAGCATCTCCAGACCACGTGTTGCTCGGCTTGATGATGGACTGGAGGTTCCTCAAAGACGGCATGGACATGGGCCCCAGATCTTGTAGTACCGCGATATTCTCATAACCGTCGTCGTCTTGTAACTTGTTATCAGTCTCGTCAGTTCTTACGCCTAGCACACCAACACATAGTGTTTTGCGGCTTGCCGCGACAATGTCGGTGATTTTATCCCAAACATATCGCATGCTCCAGTCCAAATCAGATTCTGTTCGGCCGTTGTGAGCCTGTGCCATGGTTGACCCGAGGTCCAGGATGAAGATGGTCGCTTCTTTTTCCGCCATTTTTAAGTTCGAGTCAGGACAACCACCTTCGAGTTTCCAAAGATAGAGGGGAGAAGAAGGTCGCGCTGGGGGATACTCCGCGCTTTTAAATAGGCGTCAGTGATGGCCGTCCTTTTATTACTGTGAATTCTGGTCTTCGATTAGGCAGACGAGCCCATGAGCTGAAGGTGTAAGATGAGACGCTTCTCCACACACGCGTCCGGGCCACGACGTCACGTGATTTTGCTCCGATGCCTCGAACAGGTACTGTAAAATGAACTGACGAAACCAGCATATCCACCTACTCACCATCGGGCAGGCTACGGATCTTGCTAAGTTACTCTTTGGAGGGGCCGCAGAACCGGGCTGTCTTAATGTCTTCATCAAGAGGATGCAGAAACATTCTGCCAGTTGTGTCAGAACGTAACAGGTTTTGTAGACTACAGCAGGCACCTGACAATTGCCCAGGCCCTCGGAGCCCTTGCAAACCGCAGATTGACACAGATGCAGGCGCGTAATTAGAGGGTATCAAACTGATAAGACACCCATTAAAGACTGAAAAGCGGCTAGGTTAATTTGAAATGACTTCATTCGAACATGTCTCGTCCGCGACATCACGTGATGATGTCCACCCAGAATGCATGACTTCATGAACTGGGGTAGAATTGGCCGAGGAAATGGGACACCTCGGCTGAATTGGACAACTTATCTCATACTTTCACGAATCGTCCATCGTAGGTCGAAAATACTGTTCTGCACGATGTCGAACACAATCAGCAACGTCGTCTTTTCGCCGGCGCCGTATCACATCATCGCGTAAGTCGTGTCGAATGATAGCGTGAGCGCGAAGCAAAAACTGACTGGACCACAGCTATGGAACGATCCTGGGAACGACGTTCTTCCACGTAGGGACATCCCACAGCCCCTGAAGGCTTGCATGCTCTCCCTTCCATTTCTAATGGTCACTTAGTCCTTCATCAATGGCATCGTAATGTTCCGAACGGTCAACCGGCCTACCTTTTCGGCCATCCAGCAGAAGCTCTTCCCCATCTACTTCGGCCTGCAGACTGCTCTGCCCGGTATTCTGGCTCTGACGTTCCCCGGTAACTCGCTGATTGGCCTGCCTAATGGTGTGTTCGGCCTTGCTACCGAGTTCGCTCGCTGGCACTCTCTGTTCCCTATTGCAGTCATGACTGCCACTGGCCTTATCAACTTGACCATCTTTTTGCCTCTGACAACCGAGACTATGAAGCAGCGACGCGGACAAGGTACGTTGCGGTACCTCCTAGATTAACAGAAGGTGTGCTAACTAGTTACAGTCAAGAGAGATGGCAAAGAGTGGTACGCCGAGGGCCCTCACTCGGACGAAATGAAGGCCTTGAACAAGCAGTTCGGTATCCTGCACGGCATCTCGTCCCTGCTCAACCTGGCGTTCTTCGTCGCCGCAGTCGGCTACGGCTTTACACTGGGCGGTCGGGTGCTGTCCGTTGCGGACCTCGCCTAATCGGCTCCTTGATAGAACAAACGTCTTAATTGGATAACTATGCTAATAGTACGAATGGCAACTCTCAACTGGCTCGGCCTAGACCAAGCGCCTCCATCTTCCTTAATAGAACGCAATTTTTATCGCCCAGACAGAAAGACGTCAATTTCTTCGTAGTATCGTGATTCGTTCAGCCCCTGGGTATAACCTCCAAATGCAATGCGCCAGCTAGGTTCAAGGTGAGAGGACCTGTCAGCCTCCTCAGGTGTTTAGGTCGATGAAATCATCGTTTGAGCCTAGGGACGCCAATCTCCAGATCCAGTGCGAAGGTGTCCTTGGAACGAACGAAGATCCTCCTTGGCCTTCTCAAAGGCTTGAATGCGCTGAGCCTTCAGTTCGTCGTCGCTGAGCGTGGGTTTGGCCCGTCGCTGATTCGCCTCGATTTGGCCACGAATGGTCCAACGTCCGGGCTGGCGATCGAGCAGGGCCTGGACGTCGACATCGTCCTGTGGCTTGGGGAACTCGCGTAGCAGTGCAGGGATGGGCTTTTCTCCAGCTTCGTCTGCCCTTATGCCGGGGGTCGACGCTGGGGTTGTTTCGGTGGATGCTGTCTTATGAGCAGGAGGGGCGGTGAAATAGCCTGTGGCGTTGCTCGAGCTTGTCGAGACGGTAGTAGGCTCGGCCTGGTTGTAGGTGATCTTGTTGTCCATTGTGGGAAAAGGTTTTGTGCACTCGATGGGTTTTAGGAGATGGATAATGAAACACAATGCGGTTGCTTGAAAAAACGGTTTGCGGCTTGAAGGGGTGGCCTCTCCTTTTATATGTAGGGGGCGGTCAGGAAGAAAAGTTTGTTGAGGGATGAAAGAACGATAAGCTTCTTGCTTGCTTTCCGACTGCAGTTGTATGTTGTATGCTTCTGCTTGCTTTACGCTCGGGCTCAGTCGGAGAAAGGTACGGCCACGTCGAAAAGTTGAAAGGGAGGAAAGAAAATGAAGGAGTCAGGGTTGGCAAGGATGGTTCAGATATGAAATACTAATAATAAGTACGACTCGACGACCCACGAGTCGTGCGGCCGGGTATTTAGACAAAGTTGGGTCATCGCAAACCGTCTCAAGGGTCAAGTGGGAACCCTCCAGGGTCGCCGACGTTAGCTTCAGGGTCCACGGAGCCACGGAAGCTGCCAGAGCGGTCAGGTTCTCTTCGATTTTCTAGCGTGGCCTTGTGCTCCGTCGCTACTTTGACGTAAGAGACCCCCGGCTCGGTGCTAGCAGGAGGCTCTCTTGCGCGATTCGCGAACGAGGCCGTATGTAGTAGATCCCAGGCGGCAGTCTTCGCTGCGTGAATCGGTATAGAAAACGCGAGCTTCTAGAAACCCACCCATGACAGCGGCGGCTTGCCCATTACTCGTGGCTGCCTGGGATAATCGGCCAATCGCCAGTCTCCATTTCCACTGCAGGACTGCCAGTGCTCACCTGCACTCACCAAGAAGACGTAGCCCATCGCCACGTGAAAACCTCGTTCTCCTTTCGGACCCACCTTTTCGGGAATCGGAGAACGGGGATAGCGGCTTCACGAGTCGGAGATGCAGAGATTGTCGTTTCGGATGGTGGTTCCGCTTGGCGCCGTTTTCTCCAGCAATGATGTCAGGACGGTCCTGCTAGAACGAACCGTGTCGAGTTTAGATTCAGTACTGGACTTGTTGTCTATCCGAATATCCATTACCCTATACCGAGTTGGGGAACCGGTGGCTAATCTTAGTAGTGGTATCGAAAGCCTCGGTTTTCTGGCTTCCTGGGGATGCCGAATGAAGACTCACACGAGCAGGTTTTCTCGTGCATGCGTGTCCTCTACTTATGCCATGTAACGAGTCTCGTTAAAGCTGTTCGACGCAAGCCTTGAGATAGGACATCCCTAGGTACCTTAGCTTCATCTACGGTGATTTTATGACTAAGCTCCGTTAACCAACTCAAATCCGCTATAGCGAGCCCTCAATGAGCAAAGCATTCAATTCAACGCATCTTGTGGGACTGAGAACAACAACTTCGTGCCTAAATCACAACTCACTCATAGTTAAAATCATAATGGCATCGGCTCCTAAATACCTCAGTGGCGACGCTGCGGCAGTCAAAGAGTTCATTGACACGTTCGATGTGAGTGATTTACATGATAGCTCCCAATTGTCCAGTGCTGATTCCGTTAATATAGGTCTTTCTGCTGGACTGCGATGGTAAATAACACGGTCTTGGTAACGAGCGAATAACTCACGCATACAGGCGTTCTTTGGTCGGGCGACTCAGTGTACGACGGAATCCCTGAAACCATTGCTCTCCTGCGATCTAAAGGTTCGCTCCTTTCCCATCACTCATAGCCCGTATCAGACACTCACAGTCACCAAGGAAAGAGGACCATTTTCGTGACCAATAACTCAACAAAGTCCCGGGACGAGTATCTCAAGAAGCTCACCAACTTGGGTATCCCATGTGAGAAGGACGATGTGTTCGGATCAAGCTATTCTGCCGCCATTTACATCTCCCGCATTCTGAAGCTACCAGAGGGCAAGCATAAAGTCTTCATCATTGGAGAGGCCGGCGTCGAGAAAGAACTTGAATCCGAGGGCATCGCGCATGTTGGTGGTACGGATGAGGCATTCCGGCGGGATATCACCCCCGAGGACTTCAAGGGTATCGCTGACGGCTCTCTGCTCGACCCCGAGGTTGGCGTTGTTCTCTGCGGACTCGACTTCCACGTCAACTACCTCAAGCTCGCGCACGCGATGCACTACGTCAAGCGCGGAGCCATCTTTCTCGCCACCAACACCGATTCGACCTTGCCCATGCACCACGACTTCTTCTTGGGAGCCGGCTCTGTGCACTACCCCGTTGTTCATGCTACGGGAAAGGAGCCTCTGGCACTCGGCAAGCCCAGCCAGGCCATGATGGACGCTGTCGAAGGCAAGTTTCAGCTCGACCGGGCCCGGACTTGCATGGTTGGCGACCGTCTCAACACCGACATCAAGTTTGGCATCGAGGGTAAGCTTGGTGGTACGCTGCACGTGTTGACTGGTGTGCACAAGAAGGAAGACTGGGGAAAGAAGGATGCAATTGCTGTGCCTTCGTTCTACGCCGATAAGCTGAGCGACCTAAGATTGGCAGCCGAGAACTAGACTATCTCAGATACTATAAATGATTAGACTAGAAATGTGCCTTTGATCCCTGATAGCCTCTGAGTTAGGCTTCCCTCTCGGACCCCCCCTGGGACGTCGTTCTAGCACCACGAGTTCCAACATCGAAACACGCCATGCGCTACAAGGCTATTGAGGATGCAGTTACTTCTGCTTCTTATCCTCCATTCGCTTTGCAAGATCGCTGGTTCGAATGATCTTGGGCTGCTGAACAGGAGTCTGGTAAGGGCGGAACGAAGAAGGCATGAACATGCCAACTTGCTTCTGATATGACCGGTACTCAGGGTACTTTCCGGCAGTGATACGCTCAGTTAGCCATGTAGAGCCCTGGAAGAGTAGGATCAAGGCCGCCGAGCCGGCAAACGTGTAGCTGTACAGATTGTTTGTGGCAAAACAACTCCACTGGTAGAGCACAAACCAAACCATCTGCTCAGCAAAAAAGTTGGGGTGCCTGCTGTAAGCCCACAAGCCCGAAGTGTTGAAACCCCGATCGAGATCAGCCTGTTTGTAACTGAAGTTCCTCGGCACCTTGGCTTCTTTCTGGTATTGTTCTTTGGCCTGATGGTAACCTGCCTGATGATTAGACCAGAACGATCGAAGACGGCACAGAAAACTCACTCCATTGTTGACCGTCGCTCAACCACTCGCTGAAAACCAAGCCAAGTTCCATGGCAAAGTAGGCCATGTCAGCGAAGGTGACATCCTGGTCAAATTTGGTAGATAAGAGGATGGCGTATGCAGGAATACATGAGAATGCAAAGAGAAGAACGCTCTGAATAAAGGAGATGAAAGTGATGTTGAAGATGACCCAAATGATCCTAGGCACATATTCTTGCAGGATAGCCCTAGAAAAGTATGGGATTAGCGAAGCAAAAGTTTTCAGTGACAAGGCAACTCACCATCGGTAATCTTCAGATCCGACGTTGTATCCGCCCTTGCGCCAGTAATTGAAGGTCAAGCGACACTACACGCCCGTCAGCAGCTGCACCTTTACATTCGGTTGGCGTTGGACCTACACTCCAGAGAGTCGTCGCAACCGCAACTAGATCAATACGCGAAGTTGGTAGACCAGCAGCTCGAGCCCAAACCGCCAGGTGCACAATGTACAGGTTGGGGAGAATGCTCCACATGCGATCAACTTGAGAGTAGTTTCGGTTGATCTCAGAAACAACAAGAAAGACGAATCCCAGAACAAGCGAAGCGGCAAAGCCAGATATGAGCGGGTTTGTATCGACATACAACTGCTTCAACGCCGACGGATTCGCAATGTTGTCGAGGATCTGGCCTGGAAGGGCGTAAAGTTCAGGAATGAAGGGCTCGACTGACTTGGCGTAATTGCCGCAGTCCTCGATGGACTTGAGAAACGGAAGAGCCATTGCGTTATCGTGCGTGAAAAGGCAATCGTTGATGCTCGAGACTGGCTTTTACTTGGTCCGCAATGTTTATTTAAGAGGCACAGTCTTTGGTAGCGTCATAGACAACGATCGACTGAGCTAGAGAAAGTGACAGACGCCCAGGTACCGATGGTTGGCCACATATGATCCTCTGTTGCTGGGCAGTCTGTGGGGGCTCCTGGACCCTGGAAGAGGCGCTAGTGGGCGGATGCAACCGCTGTGGCTAGGTAAGTAGTAGTGAGAGACGCTGGGCACCCGCCCCGTAAAGCCACTGGAGGATTGGCTCAGGACTACTACTAAGGTAAGTTACGTTAGTATATTTCAGCTCGCGGCGTTCAACTAGTTTTTCCCATCACCATCGTGTTTGCTGAGACAGCGTGCACCGTCATTAGTGGACTTATTAGGGCGTGACCGGGCTAACATATCGGTTTTACTGGCTTTGACCGACAGGGCAAATTTATATCCTATCAAGGCGGCTCTGCAAAAAGAACTTACATGGCTGCGAATCTCTTCCACCGCAACGTGTCTCGTTGACTGCCCTGTGCACGGCAAATACCCTCTGCGTGTCGTGCCTGCCTCATCTGTCGAGGTTCAGTTATACTCGACACCTCAGGCAATATCAACGCTCGTGACCAACGGCCAAAATACACATCAAACAAGAGCTGGCAACGCATTCGACGCGACGACCAGCGACCAGCGACCAGCAAGATGAGAGTTCTCTGTGTGGCTGAGAAGCCCTCTATATCAAAGGCCGTGGCCGGGCATCTCTCTGGCGGCTCTCACCAAACAGTAGGTACCTTCTCGCGGCGCCATACCTCGTTTTGAAAGAAGTCGATACTGACTGAGAATGACCACAGCACAATACCCGGAACAAGTATATCAAGAACTACTCGTTCGATTTTGACTTCGGCCAACCATGGAATAAATGCTCCGTTACTATGACCTGCGTCACTGGCCACTTGACCAACGTTGACTTCACCGGAGAGTACAAGAACTGGAGTCATCCTCCGCCAGAGGCTCTGTTCAATGCTCCCATTGTCACAAGTGTCTATGATGTGAGCATTCCTACACATGTCGTGGGGGTGATCGGAAGCTAATGGTCTCCAAGGATAAGAAGACAATCGCACAAAACTTGGAATCTCAAGCAAGGCATGCTCAACTCTTAATCATCTGGACAGATTGCGATCGCGAGGGCGAACACATTGGCCACGAGATTGTCGAAGCGGCTCGCAAAGGGAAACCGGACATCCAGATCAAGCGAGCGAGGTTCAGCAATGTAGAGCGAGCGTATGTTCCAAACTACGCTCTACCGCCGGGGTTAGGAAACTAACCGCGTGATATAGCCATGTTCTCTCAGCTGCCAGGAGCCTGGCAGATTTGGACTTGAGACAAGTCAATGCCGTTGCTACCCGAATCGAACTCGACCTCCGCATTGGATATGCTTTCACGCGCTTCATCACGAACAGCCTGCGGCCTCTCGGTGGACCTATGGAGAACCTAACTCTGAGCTATGGTAAGTGCTTCACCACCAGCAGACCGCACTACTTGCTTACGGTCAAGGGTCATGTCAATTTCCAACGCTCGGGTTCGTCGTGGATCGTTATTTTCGAGTGAAACACTTCGTGCCAGAGCCGTTTTGGAGCATCAAGGTAATGCACAACCGTGAAGGAAAGAAAGTAGACTTCTCTTGGCGACGCAACCGACTTTTCGATCGAATGTCAACCATCATTCTTTATGAGCGATGTCTCGCGGCCAAGACCGCGACCGTTACCAGGGTTCAGGAGAAGCCGACAAAAAAGTTCAAGCCGTTGCCTCTCACCACCGTCGAACTGCAGAAAGCTGCAACACGGCTTCTTCGCATGAACGGACAGCATGCCATGAGCATTGCAGAAGGACTCTACAATAAGGGATTCATTAGCTATCCCAGAACTGAAACCGACCGGTTTGATAAAGGAATGAACCTCAGAGCCCTTGTTCAGAAGCAGACCAGCGACCAGAGATGGGGCACGTTTGCTCAAGGGCTTGTCAATGGTTCCTTCCAACAGCCCAGGGAAGGTAGACACGATGACAAAGCGCACCCGCCTATCCATCCCATCACTTATGCAGCGCCGACTGTCTTGAGCCACGACGAGGGTCGCTTATACGAGTATGTTGTTCGTCGGTTCCTCGCTTGTTGCTCAGAGGATGCAAAGGGCATGGCAACTGATGTTGAGCTTGAATACGGAGATGAATGCTTCGCCGCTCATGGTGTCATTGTTCTAGAGAGGAACTATCTTGACGTATTCATTTACGAAAAGTGGAACAACTCGGTCGAGCTCCCAAAGTTCACCGAAGGAGAGCGGTTTCAACCATCCGAAGCCATGATGACAGAAGGCAAAACAACAGCGCCCGGCTATCTCACCGAAGCCGATTTGATTACTCTCATGGATGCCAACGGAATCGGCACCGATGCCACCATGGCCGAACACATTCAGAAGATTCAGGATAGGGAGTATGCGGCTACGATAAATCAAGCGGGCCAGGGTCCAGTAGATGAAGAGGAGTCGACAGCTGCTCCATCTACGCGAGGCGGCCGTGGACGCGGAGGCCGTGGCGCAAGAGGCGGAAGAGGACGTGGAGGTTCTTCGTCCACTGGGTCTCGGAGCGGCATCAAAGTGTTTGTGCCTACCCAACTCGGCGTGGCTTTAATTCTAGGGTTCGATCGAATGAACTTTGAGACGAGTCTTGGTAAACCATTCCTCCGCAAAGAAATGGAGCTCAAAATGAAGGCCATTTGCGAAGGTCGTACGAGCAAAGAAGCCGTACTGCGAGAGAGCATCGCCCAGTACCACCATGTGTTTATGCAGTCGCAAGAGAAGCTGGGGGTTCTGCGAACGGTATGTCTCCATCAACCAGTAACACAGAATCGGCCTATTGCACCACTAACTGCTACCGACTAGGCATGTCGCGAATTTGTCTTTGCAGGATAAATTCGAGCACTCGGCTTCAGGGCTTGCGGACCCTCGGTTGGGGCCACAATTGCACTTTTGAAGTGTCATTCAATGATGCTGACGACAAGAAACGAGTTGCCGCTGTGGGAAGCCGGCGAGATGACGAAGGAACTATACCTGCACGCCCCATTATCTCGCTGTGGATCGCAAGGTTTTCCAAGACTTGATGCCGATATCAAGCCTCGCTAACAGGTGGGCCAAAGCTCACGCATCATCTAAATGCTGTGATTTGAGCATCTTGATAATGGGGGCTTGAAACTTGACAGCGGCATATTCTACACCCCCTCGGCCGGGGGAATAGCCATGGGCTTGGCAGCGGGGGTGAGCGATACCAAATTTGTATGGCGAAACCACCGTTGGTGTAAGCACGGCAACAATGATGCGTTGGCTCAACTCAGCAACGAGCCAGGTGATGCTTGTGCGTTAACCGCCCGGTTGGGACAAATGGACGAGGTTGCTTTGTGTGGTGGCCCGGAGCGGGATAGACCGGGATCGTCCACGGCGCGGCGGAGACACGGGATTTCGCAATCCCCCACGATGCGATTAGTATCATAGCCGGTCATAAAAGAGCGCGGGGCAACGAGATAGAGGTTGATGGGGACCGGTGGAGCGAACCCGTGGCACCTCTGACGTTTCAAGGTCTCTCTTATTCCACGCGTGGCCCCATCGAGCGTTGAGTGGCCGACTTGGGCATGACTGGTTACGGGTAAGTGTATTGCTCAGGAGAGACCCACGGCACAGCATCGTCCAACGTGGGGTCCTTTGGATGGATGACGGGTGCTCAAGGAAGAATTGCTTGGTTCGACGAAGCGTCAAAGGAGGGGATGCTTCGTAAGCCGGAGGCCAGTCGCTGACGATGTCGGGGTTGCAAGAGAACTACTACATTCGTGCGGTCACTAATAGTCACAGCATCGCGGGCCCAATCACGGTGAGGGACAGTGGCAACGTGACGGCCGTACATGACCGGCGCCGAATTTGCGAACGAAGAGGACTTTGTACTGTGCATCTGGATATCGAGCTGGTACGACCGATTTATTACCTTCCCGCGGGATGAAAAGTGGCATGCGAACGGTGGGAGTGCGCGAATTTGTTGGCCCGTGGGATGTGCCCTAGGAGACCTGGGAAGTGGAAGTCAAGTCTGGATTGACGCGACTGAGAGAAGAAAACACACCAGGTAGGATTTATCATCGGCCATCTGGATCGAACGTGCATCAGGAATGGAAAGTCTTCATAGCCATGTTAGGCTTTTTGGACCTAAGTTCTTCGGTCAGGGAGTGGTGAGCTTGACGGTGACGGCATCATTGGGCTGTTCACCTCAGTAACAACAAGCCCCAGCACGCGCGTCGCAGAAAATGCCGAGCACACACCTGGCCAGCGCCCGCTCGTTTGGTATAATAAGGGGGGCGAGTTACGACCGTATCCGATGCCGAAGAGGACCGTATCAAGAACCAGCCCAAACACGGTGCCATACCACGAGGACAAAGGAGCGACCGCCGTGGCTAGGACGTGGCGCGGATAACAACACGCCCCTTATCGCGATGGACGATGGGATGCCGCTGTTGGACTTGGAACACGGAAGGCTTAGGGTTCGCCATTTAGCGTGCCTAATAATTATAGGCTTCTAGCCCTATATTATGCTGGACACCGCAGAGTTTCCACCAGTACGCAGGTACGTGCAAGAATGATAGACAAGATCTTTCCAGAATCTCAAGGTTTTGTGAGCTTATTGCATGTCTTGGAACTCCTTTTCTCCAATGGGTCAAGGGTTAATATCAGCAGCCAGGCTAACACACAAAGGTAGCCTTCGAAATCAACCCGGCTTTATCTTAGTATGTAGTTGATATTCCCAGCCAAGGAGAAAACCCACAAATGCCCTGTCGATGTAAAGCTGCAAGGCCCACTGCGCGACGGGCACTTAGGGGCGCCGGTGCGCTGCATGCCATGACGACCTTTTGATGCGTGTGGGTTTCGCCAGCAAAGATCCGATGACGCCGATGACTCTCTGTCTGTGGCCGAGGGCCATCGCAGCGTCAACAATCCGCGCCACAACTTGATGAATGAATCAATTCCGACATCCCCATCCAAATTCCAAGTCCAGGCAGGAATGTTGAACACGGTCACTAATCAAGTGGACGCATGTTGAGTCGCTTCCAGCCGCCACTTATAGTAGCACTAACACTAGCAGGACGTACCGTGGAGTAGTGTGGTAATAAGCTCCAGCAACCTAACCTTTCCCCAATCTCCTGGGCCCCGTGGCCTCGAAGATGCGAGGCGTTTGGCCTGAGAAGCAGGATTCTCCTTGTGCTCCTAACGCGCTAAATGTGACAACTGGTAGCGGAACAGCGACGAGTTGGTACTTGCTTGGTAGATGCACCAGACTGTGTTTATGAACTGGAGAACCGGCATAGAACTTGGAACAGAAGCGCGCCCGCCACTCGCAGCACAACATGATTCCAAGATCACAAGGGAGAAGTTCCACTAATCAGTCCATGGGCCGAAAACCCCCGACGTCCCCTCTGAAGCAGGGCTTGCAGATCCGTAGCCAGACCCGGACCCTGCCTGCGTCTGGCTGCTTGCTTTGCTTAGTCGATGGTTCAATCGTTATTTGAGCCCGGAAAGCATTGCCGACATTTGATGCTCCGGCGAGCAGGCAGAGAGAACCCGCAGAACGGGAGGAAAGGAGTCGTTAGTGAGGAGCGCGAGCCTCGCGGTGGACGCTGCGCTGAACCACGATGGAGCTCGCTGGGGCGCGAAACGGCAGTTTATTTCGTTTGGCTGGTCCGGCTGGCTTCCCCGTTGCGCTTTGGCTCTGGATTTTTGGTCTCCCTGGACTACCAGCTCCATGGGAATTGGAGCCAAATGAAAGAACACAAAAACAAATTAAACAGAAAGCCAGGTAGAGTCAAAGGAGGCAGGCCTGTGCAGGAGAACCGCATCGAAGCAGCAGAGATTCCTGAGGGCCATCCTGAGGGCCTCGGCTTGTCGGGTCTCAGAAGGCTTCCGTTCATCCTGAACCTGTTGTTCTTCAATCACACCCAGCATCAGCACCAGCACCAGCACCGAGAACCAGGTGTGCATCGCGTTCCCCCCTTCGACTTATCAGCAAGCCACGGAGCTGCTAGGGCGACGCCCATGGGCTTCTCCGGAACACGGGGAAGTTAATCTCCACTTGTCTTCTTTGGGCAGCGGTGCAGTGCCAGGCTCCCGTGGATTGGCTACAACCCTTGCTCCTGAGAACGTGCCGTTGCATCTGATTTGCTGTTGGTTGGGGCGTGTTTGTAGCAACCAAGGCGTTCCATTGCACGTCTAGTGCGAGATTCGCACCGGCCTCCTTCCACCCATTCGCCCCCCGTGTCCCGGAATTGCGCCTATCGCTACCTACGCCCAGCACACGCACCATGGTGCACACCTGGCATCACACGCTGGGCCCGGGCAGCGGGTGTGAGAATTAGAGGCGTAAGTGCAGGTGCGTACATATCTTACCTGCTGGGCTGCTTCCAGGGCACCTCCGTTTCGCGATACTGCAAGCACGTACCGGCGACTCACGGGCACAGGTTCACCTGCCCTCGGCCGTCATGTACTTGTATGCGACCTTCGCAGCTCCCGGGCAGCCCTCCCTTTCCCTTTCTCTCCCTAAACAACAACGACCACTACACAAGGAACACTACGATTCGCATCAGAATCTCCTGTCACAGTCCAGATCATCGCGTCAGCTCTGCTCAGGCTTGCCATACTATCGCTTCGTGCCAGCAACTCGTCTTGCCTGCGCCCCGTCCATCGACTTCTGAACTAGGTACGTACCAGTCGCTGTGCGCCGCCCTTTGTGACTCAACAACAACCCGTCCGCCACCGCGGTCAAATCTGTTCCTCACTTCTTATTTTGTATCAGAGAGGTTCGCGTCGTTGCTGACCGTTGCCTGTCTTTACCAGACTTACTCGTTCGGAAGCGCATATACAAGACCGAAACCCGGTAATCATGGCTACTATGGCAGCAGCTGCTCGTGATATCCCCCAGGCCTCCTTGAGCCGAGACAACTTAACTGTTGTAGCGGCTCGGAGTGTCCATGCGACTGTGACACGATCTCAAACCCTCCCTACTCCCCCAAACTCCATCTCTCCCACCCTGCCGCCTCATGGCCTCAAGGCGCAACTCCAGAAGGCCCGGCTCGACCCTATCGATTCGGATCTGGACCTCCATGAGTCTTCGGACCACGGCCGGTCCGTCTCGCCGGTCCTCGAGGCGTCGGGCGCCATCACCAGCTCCCTCCTTTCCAAATATCACCTGCCAGAGATCCTGCTCAACCACGGTCCTCTGGCTATCCGACATATCATGGGGTACTTGACCACCTCGGTTCCCGGATTCTCGGGGATCCCTCCAACAAAGGCCCGGAGACTGGTTGTGGGCGCGTTGGAAGGTCGAGGAGGAGAGGGACCCGGACTCACAGGAGAGGTGGAATTTGAAAAGGTGGGATGGGGTCGGTGGGATGCTCGTAAGCGTGGACAGGCGGCGCGACACCGACAGGGAACGCCGCCCTCGTCATACGGCGCAGGCATCCCCATCACCAAGACCGGTGGCAGAGACCAAGATCGGCCCAGGCTCAGTGCATCGAGCAATGGAGACTCGGTTCACTTCTCTCACGATGACGATCACGACATCTCCATGATGGAGCACGAGGCGGACAAGATGTCCATGGACGGCTACGCATCAGCCTCGTGCTCTGAAGCCCCTGATGATGATGTCGTCATGAACGACGACCCCGAGGATGCGACTGACGACGAGGACTGGGCAGCGATGGGGGCCGCTGCTCTTCGAGCCGAGTCCTATTCCAACACGTTGGACTGCGGCTTTACTTCTTCTGCTGCTGCATATGCACCGAGCGGATTCCGCTCGTTTTCCGCCAGCTCCGGCATGGCGCGTCCACCCCAACCAGCAAACATCGACTTTTCGGCGTTTGCGAGCACCTCTGACGAACAGGAGCGAGACGCCGTCGAGGCACTCTTGCGACTTGGCTCTGTATAATACTACTTGCATGCGCGGCGTTTTGGGGTCTTTCGATTTTGGCCGAAGGCTTCTGCCTTTTGGTTTTGGGCTGTCTGGGCTCAATACGGGGGACCGTGTCGGCCCACCATGATCGAGGCGGCGACCTCTGGATCACATTACTATCCTCACGATGACACGGCTCTCTGCTTTATGGTTACACATCATCGGGATTTTTCTTCTCTCATTCTTGGCGTCTTGGGATTAGGCGGCATTCTGTCATTGACAAGGCAGATGGGTTATCGTCAGCTGTGAAGAAGAAAAAAAAAAGTCCAGCATTCGAGTGGGGTTTCAAGGTTTCAATATACGGCAGCGCCCAGTATGGAGACCTTGATAGTCGGGGTCATTTTACTTATTGAGGAGAGACAAGTTGGAGGAGGGTTATCCTCGGCTGCTTGTTCTTTCTGTCGCTCCGTGGGGGCCTATTCGATTCTTTGGTGGTCTCAAGGGACTCCTTTGTGCTAGGAGTTTGGGCTTCTGAGCGGCATGACAACCCCGTTAGTGGAAGGGCTGGTCTCTTGAGGTTGCGTCGTCTTCTTGAGGCATTTGTTTTACACATACCCCGATTACCCGAGTTTGGCTTTGATCATTCACAACCAGATCCACCACTTCAACACACATGTGGAGGACTATGAGGACAGATATTCTAATGTCTTGATTGGCACTTGCAGCCATATTTTATTGTTGGAACTTTATTGGCACCTTTGTCGAATCAAGTTTTATGGGCACATGGGGCGGTTCAGCATCACAAATAGAGGAGGGAAGAGATGAGATGGGGCATCTTGGATGGACCCAAGCACACGACATGGATTTGATGTCGGGGCTGGAAACGAATAAGGGATTGGGTGCCATGAGCGCGCTCTAACGTCTTGTTGTTTGATGAGGACACAAAGACTGACCAAAAACAGTAAAAACAAAGTGGTGGGTGAGGGATTAGGTAGCTTCCTGGTCATCAATGTTGGAAGCCTTGCTCTAGCTCGCTTCTCAAATGGAAGTCTTGATCTTTCCTCCCAGAAGAGTTAATAACCCGAGTTTTGTGAACGTGTGAATGAATATAGTATTTCCTGGCATGGCACCTATCCCACGAAAAAGGATGAGGCTGGTCGGGGCTGACCGACGGATCTTACAGACGGGATAGACCTGTTGGGGGAAGAGAAAGCTTGATGTGGCGGCTTTAAAGTGAATCTACCTAAAGAACGACAACAGGTTATCAGTTTCGCATGTGATGCATGTGTATGCTGTTGTTCTTGCTCATGAACGAATGTGAAAGACAACAACAAATATATTAGGTAACATTACGGAACGAATGATGATGTTCCAGGCGCTACGTAGTACTGCAATGCCGATGTCCATCATGTGACGTTTCATCCCTATAGAAGTCATCAGTTGACGACTTACCTTCCTACAACGATCGGCATCTTGCATTCAATGAACAGACATATCATCAAGTTGATCTTCACGAAGTGCGAGGCCGTCTAACTATTGAGCAATTTCGTGCGAGCTGCACCCTGCTCGGTTAGGCAACGATACGAGGCGTGATCCTGTCGATGGTGAAGAAGATGGATACTACCTAAGGTAGCCAGCCAGCTGGGAGAGTCTCCGGCCTGTGGTGAGACTTGTTGGTCTGTTCATGGATACAGAATGTCACCCGAGGGCCAGACGATGAGCAAGTCTCACCAAACCCCCGCCCAATTGCCTGACTCGCGGAGTGCCATGGCCGTCCTCGCTTGAGCGGCCAGCGAACAATCGAACGGAACGGCGGGGGCTCCAAGGCCCTCAAGAGGGCTCTTCAACGAGGACCGGGCATGCGAGATGACATGATCCGAGTACCGGGCTTTGCTTGGCCGTCTCTTCCCCGAACGGCGCCGCAACCCACGGATGTCTGGGCTGAAATCATAGGAGGAAGTGAGCGGCTTACGATGAGAGCGACCCCACCCCCTGCAACGCCCAGCTGCCAACATGAGCCGACTCAAGTCTGGGCGATGAATGGCCATGAGTCTTGGCTACAAAGCTTGAGCAGCAAGCTAATGTTTGTACGGTGGGGGGCGGAGAGGAAGGGGACACAGTTCTGCAAA
This sequence comes from Fusarium devonianum, assembly GCA_017140155.1. Lineage (NCBI taxonomy): Eukaryota > Fungi > Ascomycota > Sordariomycetes > Hypocreales > Nectriaceae > Fusarium > Fusarium devonianum. The sequence goes on from JADBHU010000655.1 coordinate 33,426, forward strand.
AGCACCTGTTAGTCTTGCACTGCCGCGTTGTCGTCATCCTCCCAAGACCTTGGCGCGGTGAGAGGAGAGGCGTCCTGGGCATTTTCTTGGAAGATGCTTGGCCGAGCCTGGGCATTTGGATAGGAGATTCTGACGGTGGGTTTTCCGGGAGACGGCGGAGTGGAATCGACGATGAAGAGGCCGTTGACTGCGGGATAGTGTTCACGCAGTGTTCTTAACTTAGATGATGACTCGGAACAAGTGATGAGGCTCAGAGTTGCAGAGGAGTCTAGCATGGTTGCTTACCTTACGAAGGGGCAGTTGAGGTGCCTCGAGCCTTTCCGATCAGGCATCTGCACCTTACATATTGCACCTTGAGTCAAACCCACATCCGTCCCCGCCTCCGAGACCCCGGGGCTCCGTGGCAAGTCTCGGGTTTCCGACAGTCCCTTGCTCGGCGCCAGAGGAAGAGGAGATGGGTTGCTGGGACAAGTTAATAGCATCCTCAAGGCCCGAGTACAGCACACAGTAGCTAGCTATCATACATAGTCGAGAGTGCTGGTAGAAGGCAAGCCTGTGACTCTCGGAAGGGCCTCTTTTAGCAAACATAGTCCGCAATACTTTTAAGTGTTTTCTCTTTATTAATGATCCGGCCTGGTGAACGAAGAATGAGAGCGTGAGTGCAGTATCAAATATGTGGTTCGCGTAAGTAATTAAACCCCGCCCGAGTCACCAATGCGGACGTCAAATCGAGGAACGAGGTCGCTAGGTGGGCTTGCATGCTCGCCATATTCCCACATATTTATGGATCAATTCGGGGGTTGCGGGACACCACGGAGTACGTACGTACAACTTACGTGTGTGTAATAAACATAGAGCGAGCAATTCGGGAAGAATGAAGGAAGAAGATGATGGCAGCCGAGCGACAGATACATGCTGAGACACCTGACGAGCACAACGTCCGGTTACATATCTAATTAAGTTTGGTTTATTGGATGTTTAACTACTACAGGTCATCGTCTCCTCCGCGAATTCATCCGTTGGTGACTTGAGTTCAACGCCGTGAACTTCCTGACGCAGCTCGCGAGAAAACGTGGGGCTTGGGATTACCCCGACCATCGGCTACGTTCCTGACCATCCTCGTGAGCTTGGCATATGGGGCCGCCAAGGGCTTAGGCATCTTGGCAGGCCGGCCACTGCCAAGAGACTGGGGCAAATAGGCTTGGCGAGCTGGGCGAATGCTGGGCGAATGCTGGGCACTGCCAGGTAGAGGATCGTGAACGAGGGGAAAGGCCTCGGCGTTGGGGAAAGCTTGATTACAGTGTCTGCAGTGTCTGTACTGGGCGCAAAGAGCTCGATTTTGATCACTTCCTGAGTCGTGTGGCCCGCCCAGTCGGCTTGGCCCAGGTCATCTTTCGTTGAACCCCCCGTTTACTGTCATCTTATGCTTCTGTATGCTAACGTCGGGGGTTAAAAGGGGGACATTTTTTTCTATTTACCCGTACGGAGTACAAGTCGGGCTATGCCAAGTCCCCTCGCTGTACGGATAGCATCCGACTTCTTCTTGAGCTTGTTTATAAATACAAGATTCTGGAGTTGGACATCGTCCCCCAGTTCTTGCGTGCTTGGTCTGATGTCCAGAAGTCTGATCAGTGAAGGAACAGCAATCTCAACCGCCTTGGCCTTGTGGCGCATCTTGACCTTGCAGTGGCCGTCACAGGGGCTCATATTCACAATTTGCCAGAGAAGGCAGCTTGGTAATATTCTTCAATGCAGGGCACGTATGTCTCTGCTGGGCACCAAGGCCCCAAGAAGAAACACAACTCGCATCAGAACCGACAAGGCTCCCTGCAGGCGGCTCGAAAGTGCCCCCATCCGAAAAGAGAACACATTTAAACAGCCACTCCGTACTGTACCCGACCGGTGGCACTACCGTACATACCGCTGACGCTCCCCTGTCCTTCGTCGAGTTTGTTGTGGCGGACTTTAATAACTCCCCGGCAGATCCGGGTTGCATAACAGTTTTAGCCTCAGCACCTTTGGCATTGATAATCATGATTCTGCCGTGACTGTACCTAGGCCGCTTCTCCTTTACTCAGCCGGGCAGGTCTCCCGAGCCTTTCCATGCTGCCCACCTCTACCGCCCCGGAAATCTCATTTACTCAGGTGACGTTGACAACCAGATAAAACGCTTGACGCAGTGGTGGCCAGCTTGTGAGCCCCCCAAGGTGAGCATGACCAATAGGAACGCCACGATGAGGGGCAGTGCCCAGACTGCCAAGCCTTGGCGGTCTTGGCATTGCTTCCTCCGCCAACGCACTTGGCGTAGCGTCGATAGCTGGTACCTCGTCCTACCGCACCGAATACGTGCAGCGCAAAGTATCGGATGCGAGCAGATACCTGACAGTTCTCGCCAAGACTGCCAAGACTGCCAAGACTTTCCGCTCGTTCTTACCTTCCTGCCCAGACTTTTGCGTAAATGTAAAGGGAGCACATCCCCCCCCCCCCGGAACTCATTCATTCATGAAGGACATTCTTCTTCTGAACATCTATCAATCTCACTTGATCCGTTACAACCTGTACAATCTTACTTGAGGCGATTTCTTTCTTCGTCGCGAACTCAAGTCTTCTTTGATCGCGCCTGTACAGACTTAACATCCCACACTAGTTCACTCGCCTTATTTTTTGCCGCCGGCTTTAAGCGTGTGCTATCCGACAGAACGGCCGCCGGCCTAACAGAAACTCCGCCAAAATGTCAGCCCCAGTCCCTGAACAGCATCAGTCGTCGGCAGCGTCGTCGTCGGCAAGCAACGACTCCAAGTCGGCAACTCCTGCACCCAGCGCCACTTCCAACACTTCTCAGAGCAGTGGTGCCCCCTCAACATCATCCGATGACAACCTCATCTGCAGATGGAATGCCTGCAACCAAAAGTTTGGTACTCCGGAGTTGCTCTATGTAAGTCATTGCTACCACTTGATCACTTACAAGATGAATGACTGACTCGAGACAGGAGCACATCTGTGAGCGACATGTTGGCCGCAAGAGCACCAACAACCTTAACCTGACTTGCCAGTGGAACTCTTGCCGGACCACCACCGTCAAGCGAGACCACATCACCTCGCACATTCGTGTTCATGTGCCCCTGAAGCCTCACAAGTGTGAGTTCTGTGGCAAGTCATTCAAGCGTCCCCAGGATCTCAAGAAGCACGTCAAGGTATGATAGTTTTCCGGTCCTTGAGTCCAGCAGTTCTGACTGACTTGTCTCCCAGACCCACGCCGATGACTCTGTGCTCGTCCGGCCTTCCCAGGATCCGCAGGGCGGACTCAACTACCGGCCACAGCCTCCCAAGGGTATGTTACAGCTCGAGTCGTCTCCCCAGGCGCGGCCGTCCGACTTTTATCGCCTCGAGGCTAACTCGCCTGCAGGACCCTCTAGCTATTATGACCACAATGGCCAGATGCGAACCAACGCCGCCGCCTTCTCCCACCAGGCCGGGCACCCCAATGGCTACTATGCTCCTCAACCATCCACCAACTATGGCCTCTACTTCAACCAGCCGCCCATGAACAATGCTCGCACCGAGCATCTTGGCTACAGCGCCGCCCCTGGCTATGACCGCAAACGCACCTATGACATGGTTGACGACTTCTTCGGCAGTGCCAAGCGTCGCCAGATTGACCCCTCATCCTACGCCCAGATTGGTCGTTCCCTGATGCCTCTTCACGGCAACATTTCCATCCCCAATGGCCCTATGGCGGCCACAGAGCAGTATATGCCTCAGCCGGCACCTCCTCCGGTTCACGCCGGCCCTACTCCCAGCCAGAACCCTCTGGCCCAGCAGTACTATCTCCCTATGCCTAGCGCGCGCACCCAGAAGGATCTCATCCATATCGACAACATCCTCGGCCAGATGCAGGACACCATTTACGAGAACGCCAGCCACGCTACTGCTGGTGTGCACATTCACAGCGGCGAGGGTGGCTTCGCTGGCTACCGCAACACCCCCTCGCCTCCTACTTCTCAACGGTCGCCAGGAGGCCTGCACATATCGGCCGACGGCTATCACCCCGTGTCCGCAGCTAGCATGGCCTCTCCTCTGACAGCCATTTCATCTACTGGAACTCCTGCGGTCACACCGCCGTCCAGCTCCATGTCTTACACTTCCGGGCACTCGCCCAGCCCATCTTCCTCTGCCATGTCTCCTCAGTCCCGCCACGGCTCAACGGCTTCGGTCATGTACCCTACTCTCCCCACGAGCCTACCTGCGGTCAGCCAGGGATTTGGCCACTCTGCCACTACCACTCTGGGCCCTAGCTTTGAGAGCAACGAGCGTCGCCGCTACTCTGGCGGTATGCTCCAGCGAGCACGCGCAGGCCCTCTTCCTCTCCCTCACGAGGACAACAGCGGCGCCTCAACTCCCAAGGCGAGCGAGTCTGCCCTCTCGGTTGGATCACCCTCATCCGAGTCTGATGTCAGCGATGCTACTCGCGAGCGTGAGGAGCAGTATGACCGATGGCTCGAGAACATGCGGGTCATTGAGTCTCTCCGCGAGTATGTGCGAGGACGTCTTGAGCGCAAGGAGTTTGTCGAAGACGGCGAGCGACGACCAAGTGCCGGTGATGCTATGGATGTTGACCCTAAGAGTCCCAAGGGTGCTGCCCGAGAACTGGGCACTGTACGTGAAGGGTCCTCGCTCTACCCCATTCTTCGTATGCCTGGCGCTTGAGCTATGTGATGCTTTGATTGCTGCTCTGGCTGTACTTGTAGTACTCTTCTTCTTTTGATCTGCGATTTGTTTCGAGGCAGTTCTATGCGATATGCTATTGCCTGTACCCTTTTGCAACGCCTGGCAAGCCTTGTAGCTTGTCGCGGGATCAATGGATTGAAAACCAGTTTGTTGGATAACGGCTCGAGAGGTTGGCTACAACATAATTATGAATCTTTACGGAAGGGAATAGATGCAGGACAGCACGTATGGTGATTTGAGACAGACGATCTTCTTTTGATTTCACTCTTCTTTTCTCGGCGTCTGTCGCCGATCTGAACCCAGGCGGTCATATATTGTGTTTTGGTTGAAGTTATGATGGATCATGAACAGGATTTGGGAAAGATAGCTTGGGTCAATGGGAAAATTAGGGAGGTGGCTCTTAGTTTGGCTGGGCCATGGTCACTTGAAGCAAAGTATCAAACAAGTTTTCTATAAAGTTATTTCTGATGGTGAACGACATGCTGGACTATCCTCGTTGATTGGATCATTGCGCAGTGTGTTGCAGATGCCCAATACGATCCCGGTTGCCGATCGTGAGGCCAGCCGGTGTGGGATGGCCAGGGTTCTATCGGACAGGGCTATATACGAAGCAGATGCAGGCTTACTCTGCGGGATAGACTTTGTAAGTTTTTGGTCATGACTGAGAGCTTCATTGCTCGGTGCTCGTGTAGTGCAAAGAGCGCCATCCTGCAAGTTGCGGTTGATGCCAAGTACAAAAGGGCATTCCAGTCGACGGCATGGGGGCAATGCATTGATGTCAGGGACGTGCAGGTAAGCTGACAGCGGCTGTGAGGCTGAAGGGCAGCGCGATCTGCATTGCCCATTCGTCACAGCGTTGATGAGTTGCCCGGGATGAGTGCACGTGTTGTCGATCATGGAGGAACGGGAAGAGAGTGGAGTTGAGGCTGAGCGTAGGAGAAGCTGAAGACGTCACCGTTTCAAGTTTACGGGTTTGCATGTCTGTGTGTGTGCGTTTGTCTTCTACTGTAGGGATCGAAGGACAAACTTTTTGACGTTTGTCTCACCGCGTGCAAATGTCAGCTTCAGGGTTTTCGCAGATTCCCGAATCTGGCATGGGAGGCAATTCAGACGTCAGCCGAGCAGCTTGGCGCACCTGGCGAGGTGAGGCTGTCATGAGTCCCGTCATCTAAATTACTGATCATGTATTATGAAGAAATTTTTGCTAGATACTAGTACCGCGGCACGGATCAGTCGGAGCGTGCATTGTCATTAATATAGGTGAGGCCCCGGCGTGTCAGGTTACGGAGACGGGCTGGGGTAAGCGGTAGCAATGCGTCCAGGCCGGGCCACGCGAGAGTTGGGAGGGACCAAGTAAGACAAAAACGACGACAAGGACAAACGACGATCAAACGATGGAGAAAAGTAAGATACGGAGTGCCACGGGAAAGGAGTAAGCTTATTACCTACTAGTAGTTTATTACGTTGGAAGCGTGTGACCGGCAGTCGCGACAAGGGACCCGAATAGGATTCGACGAAGGATGCAATGGGGAATTGCGATTGTCGTATGTAGATTGATCGCCTCCAGTGACGCTTTCCCTGTTCTCCCCCGTGTTTGCATACTATATAAACGTCCCTGTTCCTCTCCCGTGGTTGCACTTGTAGTAAATCAGTGACACACGGACAGAAAAACAGAAGCACTACTAGTCGTTGTTCACAACTCTTGCAGCTATTCACGACTGTTGTTCTCAACTCACGCACAATCACAGACACTTGCACCCATCGTTCACTTGCTTTTGACTCGGCAGTCCTTGACTCTAAAACCTCTACCTCCTTTCTTCATTGCTCTCTCCATTGTCCAAACATCCCCACAATCCCAGAAACACCATCCAACATGCGCTTCTACACCATCGCCGCCATCCTCATGGGCACCACCGCCCTCGCAGCGCCCGCCCATGACAAGCGCGACGCCTGCTGCTGCTGCGACCTCTCGGAGCCCGTCGTCAATTGCACGACCAAGAAGGCGAGCGAGTGCATGTGCGCCGCCGTCGAGTGCCCCGAGAGCGCCCCGACTGTCTGGCCCGAGTCCACCTCGAAGCCCACTCCCGCCGCTGACGCTGCCGCCAAGGGCAAGGACAAGGACAAGCAGAAGCAGAAGAAGCCTGCCCCCACGCCCGCCCCCGTCGAGCCGTGCTGCTGCTGCAACATCGGCGAGGGCGCCATCGTCTGCAACGTGCGCGACGAGGGCGACGACCCGTCTTGCGTGTGTCCCATGGTCATGTGCCCTTCCGGCGCACCGACTTTGACGAGGTATCCCGAGCCCAAGAAGACGGGCAACTAGGGGAGGGAAAGTGTGCTGATGGGGCCTAGGG
>JADBHU010000657.1:0-28349 GCA_017140155.1 Fusarium devonianum
GAACATCCTTTCCCTCGTATTCCCTCTTCATCCCAGCTATCGACAGGGTATACCCTCATCCGCCCTGCCCAATGACCGCCGTGCAACATTATGCGATCGCCCAAAGGATTCTTCACCCGCAACGCAGCAAACCATTCTTGATCGGCTCCTCCGTCTCCGATGCTTTCCCTGTTCCTTACCCTCAACCTGTTCTCCGCTCCGGAACCCTTTCTCGGTCGGTCCGCCCGGTGCCCAAGTCCCCACCGTCCCCGGGCTGCCTCCGGCCCCAAACAAGGCCCGCCCCACTCGGCCCAAGCCGACTCGCCCTGCCAGCTGCCTCCAAAACCTGCACTGCCGCTGAAGCTCGCCTGAAGCTTTTCAGCAGGGTAGGGGACTCTGCGTCATGGCGATGGCTGCCTCGGCCATGTTGGCTTTGGACTCAGCCTTTTACGTATGCAACTGCTCATGTTTGCACAGGCATTAATTGTTTTGTAGCGCGTTTAAATTTCTGGGCATGTCCCATTTGGAGCAGTTGCTTCGGATATTTTTGGTGACTGGAATTTAAACCGCTTCGCTCTGTTTGGCTACCTCCCTACACCTGGGCGCTTACACAACCTGGCATCCGTGGATGCGAAAATAGGAAGTCTTGGCTGCAAGAAGCCGGCGAAGCAGAACTAGGCCTTCTTCTTCCTGTTTCATGTCAAGTCCTAGTAGGAACAGTGAGATTGTGTTACGCGAGTGGTTTTGAAAAATGAGCAACAGTGAGTAAGTCAAGAATGCACGAATACAGCCCAGATGATTCCATGCACCTGATGGAACACGTATTAAATACACCTGCATTCATGCAGCCGCTCAGCTGGAACTCCTGTACCTAAGGAACCTAATACATTTATCTTCCTGTCGCCCTCGAGCACATTGGGCAAAAGCAGAGCAACCGGTGCAATCTCTCAAGAGGCCTCCTACTGTGCAGTGTTACTGCATTACTTTGATTTGGTGGTTTGTCGAATGGCTTTCGGGCCATGTCGATGTCGTCGAACGCCTGACCTATATACCGATACCTCAATGATATCCTGAAGAATGGAAGATACATGAGTATCCTCGGCTCCTGCCAGCTAGCCCGCCTACCGGCAAAGAGCCGTCTATTGCATCTGCGTCATGGGAAACGGAGCCGGGTATCCCATCTAGTGATAGTATCCGTTCGAATGACCAGACGCAAGCTGCTCCTCTGCCAGGTATCCCTCAAAGTAGGGGTGGTTGCAGGCCGCCTTGGCCGAGATGCGTCCTGCAGGGTCGTAGACGAGCATCATCTCGAGAAGCTCCAGGCCTGCGTCGTCGAGGTTGGGGCAGAGAGTGGCGTTGTAGTCACGCTGCCACTTGGGGAACGACGACTTGAAGTCCGGATATGATGTGACGCCGGGCCACACTTCTTCTGAGGGCGTGCCGAGGGTTCTATGGCGACGTCAGCTGAACTTCACTGCCAGGGTGTGGGGGTGACCATGTACTTACCGGAAGATCTTGAAGATCTCGTCAATCTCAGAGTCGCCGGGGAAGAGCGGCTTGCGGGTACACATCTCGGCAAAGATACAGCCAACAGACCACATGTCGACACCCGTCGAGTATTGTCGTCCACCCAGCAGAATCTCGGGGGCTCGGTACCACAGCGTAACAACCTCGTGGGTGTATGTGCGCAGCGGCACACCAAAGGCGCGGGCGAGACCAAAATCGGCGAGCTTGAGGTTGCCCTCCTTGTCGATAAGGAGGTTCTGGGGCTTGAGATCGCGGTGTAGCACGCGGTGGGAGTGGCAGTACTTGACGCCGTCGCAGAGCTGGAGCATGAATTTGCGGACGACCATGTCGGTGAGGCCGTGCTGCATCAGATTCGGCGCGGCACCTTCGGGGAGGGCTTTGCCTCGGCCGCCGTCGCTCACGGGGAGAGCCTCCATGTACTTCTTCAGATCGAGGTCGAGGAACTCCATGACGAGGTAGAGCTTGTGGCCGTCGGCGTGAACAATGTTGAAGAGGCGGACGATGTTGGGATCTCGCATCTCCTTGAGCAGAGAGATTTCGCGGATGGCAGTGCTCGGGACGCCTTCGTCTTCGGCCTCGAGGCGGATCTTCTTGAGGGCGACGATTCGGCCGCCATTGGCGAGATCTCGGGCCTTGTAGACGACACCGTAGGTGCCTATTGAAGGAATTAGCGTGAGGTCAGGAGCGAGTATTGTTGATGCCGAGTTAAAGCAGAGGAGGACGAGGAGGACGAGGCGGCTGGATCAGAAGATAACGCACCTTCACCAATCTTTTCCAGTTTTTGGTAGTTCTCCATTGTTGAAGCTTTGTTTATGCAGGGACGAACGGTCGCGAAACGGAGGTGGGAACCAGGAACGACGACAAAGACGATGGGCCTCTAGAGGATACAAGCGAGAGGCACTGCGTCGGCAGCGAAACCCGTCGAGCTTAGTCGTTGTGGATGGATGACAGGCTCGTACACGTTCGAGATGATGTAGATGCGCGGTTGTCGACTCGTTTCTCGTAATCGGGGTCGTTTGGCTGGAAAAGCAGAGAGGAGTTGCGGTTCTGTCGGTGCAGCAAAAGTCGTAGGAGGGATTCCTGCTGCTGAGCGACGGCCAGAAGTAGCGGGGCTTGTTTGGTGTTTCGACTTTTCGGTGACACGGTTCAAAGAGGTTCGAGAACGGCGGGGGCAAACGAAGGCGGGGGATCAAGAAGAAGAAGAAGAAAAGGGAATGAGACAAAAGACGGTTCTTATCAGCAGATGAAGCTGGCCATGAGAAGGAGACGCCGAGAAAGACTAAAAGTCAAGTCGACAAAAGGTCACAGAGTTCTCGGGCAAATGCGTTCAGAACCTTTTGTCGAGATGATGTTGTTTGGTTTCGTGGCGGGCGTTGCGACCATGGCGACCCTGGGGCTGCTACAGTATTGTCTCCCACTTAACGGTAACGAGCGCAAAAAAAGGACCCGAAATTGTGTTTACTTTCCCATCCGCTGTCGACTTTTGTTTGGTTAACGGGCGTCTGCCCCTTGCGCGCGCTCGCGCCCTGGAGCCAGTAAAAATAACAACCAGAGCCCGCTAAGACGAAATATTGTATCTTATTCTGGGTACGCTATCCATGTTGCGTGACAGCGGCATAGCGTATAGCGCATAGCGTCAGCTCAGCCCAATTCAACTCGTCTCTAGGCTCTGGCCAGTCACGGGCCAGAATCGACCAGGCTTCAATTGATCTTCCCTGAACTGGGCAGATGGCTTTGCTGTTGGTCTCGGGGCGCCGGCGGGCGAATCTGGGTGCCCGGAATTGGCCCACGCGTCTGGGTCGCGTTCCTGATGCCTTGACCGAAGTCATGAGTCGCAATAGTGACAAACAAGTCTCAAATCCGAGGCAATGAATAGCACGCCTTGGATACGTGCGGAAGAGAGCATCTGCGAGAGCATCGACGCAAGTCATTTATTGCGGGGTCTTTCAAGCTCTTTGCATCTGTTGATGTCTGCATAGACACACGTTCGTTGCACCCGCTGCCATGTGCAGGTTAACGTTACCCAGCCGATGTATATCAACAGCTCGCTTCATGTGTCCCGTGGCAACATGAGGCACAGAACATACCCTGTAGAACAAGAGAATTCGTGAGTGCACACTACGGTTGAGGAGACAGTGAAACAGAATGCTATCCGGTATCAAGGAATTTCTGGATTGAATGTCTCAGACTGCAACAGTGTCACAACTCATCGTCCACAAGCCACTTTGCTGCAAACAACAACAGCCAAATGAGTTGCTTATCGCCCACGCGTTGCTTGCTGCACATTCGCCTGTCTAACTGATGTAACAGATATGGATAGACAGGCATGTACGACGAATAAAAAGGATAGGCATTGTGGAGGATGCAAAAAAGAAAGGTCGACGCAGGCCTGATTCGAACAGACGCCTCCGAAGAGAATAGATTTCTAGTCTATCGCATTAGACCACTCTGCCACTGCGCCTTACGACTTATAATCCTCTGTCCACTGACCATGAATATATTGGCTACAACAGTTGCGAAAACCTACTTGACTATGAATGAACAGTTATCAAACCAGGGGGCCTTTTTGCCGCACATAGGTAGTAAGACGAGTTACTTAGAAGCACGAGCCTGTGGCGCTCTACGCCTAGCTGTTCTGAGATATAGACAGTGGCGGCAACTGAAAGAGTTGATCGCCTCATAGGGACACAGTCTACTATGAAAGAGATGTTGGACCACCCTAATCCTGCTTGTCTCAAAGATTTCAACTATCCAGTCTTGTTTGACTCAAAATGGATGGTCGAACTCGATGATAAATGCCCAAAGCTCGGTGCAAATTCTAGGCCTTGTCGTCGTAGAGTTTACAAAAGACATACCGGCAAGTTTCGTTTCTTCTGCGATGCTGTTGTACGTCCAACTCGTTTAATAACACGATAGCCGAACCGGGACAACGATCAGCTTAGAAAGTCTTGAAAGTAAGCCATGTTCATTACAGTTCAAGCAAGCAAAAGCATTTGATGGTGGTTCGATGCGTCTCAACGTGCACATGAGGGCGCAACCTCAGACAGTGAGATACCAAATGAAGAGTTGGAGTGAAACTGAGTAGAGCTGTGGGGATAGCGACAAACAAAAGACCAATAGTGAAGCAACTCGTAAACTTGGATACTCCTCCCGAGAAGTAAGTAGGATTGCGGTACATGACAACCATAAAACACTCCAGTCACCATACCTCACTCAGCTCAAGCTGTATGACAGCCGCATTCAATCCTACTTCCCAGCGCTCCGTCCTCGTCCTGTAGATAGTAATTGAAATTGGCATTGAGTGATTGCCTGTCCATATTAGCGTGCCAAGTCACAGCCATGTTTCTGCCGAGGACAACACTCAACAGATTGATTGGTAGTCTTTCGTGACCGCCGGAGACGGACCAATCTGTAGACCTTCATGGACCACCCGAGGCCATGTTCCGGCCTCTGTTTTGAGTGTTCTTGTAAACTTTTCATCTCCCTGCACTCCTTGGACGAGGCTGGCGAAGGATCTACGGGGCTATAGCCGTCAACATGTATATCTCGTCTTCAAGTCAAGTCCTAAATTGGATTGCTCCAGCGTGAACCCTACGCAAGACCAGAGAAGACTAGATTTTGACGGTAGTCCAGAAGACTGGGATATATATCTGTATTAGTGAAGCTACCTCGACATCACTACAGCCCCGGGGTCGTAAATATGTGTCGCCGACGGTAGCAGGAGTTCACCGAGAGTCCACTCACGAGAGTACCAAACAGATGGTCGACCAGTGCTTCAGAAGATCGCGGGATCGTTGTGATGGCATCTTGCAAGCCTACATTTCAATATCGCCATCTCCAGACGAATCACGTACCCTCTTTCCGCCTCAGCTCCAATATCCTCTCCAACTTCAACATGCCCTTCGCTCCCCATCCCGCGGGTCCAGCATCCACGTCTGGCCTTACACCCATGTACCAGCTCCATGCCCTTCGGTCTAGCTCGTCGCGACTCAGCGTGTCTGCCCAGCTCGCAAACAGCAGCCGCAGTGCGCCAAGTACGCGACCTAGGTTCTCGTGTCTCTCCTCGTTGGCGGCTGCCACCGTCTTCTTGCCGGCAGTCTCTGAGCCTGTCGAAACTGTCGCAAAGGCTCGGAGGATGTAGTTTCGCGCAGCTTCGGGTCGGTGGATTGCCATGCCAACCGTTGATGTTGTCGGTTTCTTGTCTTCTACATCGAGTGCCCAGACAGGCTCGCCGTCGAGACTAGATACACGCTTCTGCGATGAGAGCGCGTCGTTGAGACACTCTCTCATGAGACGCCAACGGTCCGGGCCGAGCATCACGCCGCCGTACCACCGCGTGAGGACAACGAGGGTATTGCTGATATTCAGATCGCGTAGTTGCTGAAGCAAAAAGTTTCCACACCCACTCTCTCCATCATCAAAGGACGCCTCCTGCTTCAGAGGCGAGTTTCCATAGCTCGTCCGAATAGCCCATGCGTTGTGCGTCGCTGTCTCCAGCTCAGGCTTCTCAGCCATAAGAGACTTAAAAACCGCCGCGCGAGTAGATGGAGATGATATGGGTATAGCATGAGCTAGAAAGACGGATCCCCTTGAACTCAGTTTCTGACTCGTGGTCCATCCATCTGGCTTCGGCTGACTGCCTCGAAGGGTGGCGGTAGAAGCAGCGGATGACGCTGCTTGTGACGAGCCTGACCAGGTGTAGCCGCCTCGCTTGAGAACCGGAACCTGACGACTCATGATTCTGATCTTAGGTTGCCCCTCCGGAACCTTCTCTTCGCCCCCTGGCGGTGCCTTCTCGATGCCTATACTCACGGCTTTTGACCGCGAGTTGGCGCTCACCACCGCCTGCGCCAGGCTCAGGCGACTGCTCGGGGGCTGCTCTGGCATGGTGAATCGCAAGAGTTCAACCACAAAAGCCAGCATCAGAGGTGCGCGATTGGTTTCCACAACCGTGGCGCGGATCTTCTCTTCGTCCTCCTCCAACGGCAGCTCCAACGCTGCCTCGAGTTCATCTCCCGACATGGCGCTGTAATCCAAATCCCGCCGATGGACCTCTAACTTCGGCCTCTTCGCTCCCGTGGAAGCATCCGAGTCCTCAGCCGCGCGCTTGCTGCCGCCCTTTTTGCCGTGCGTCTTACACGCCGTCTGTAGACTCTTTGCCGCTTTGGCATCGCCGCCGAGGGCTTCCTCGAGTATCTCTAGGGGCGCATCGGCAATCTGCGCGATGCTGTATGCTCAAACGCGTCAGCTACGACACGAATGGCTGGGGTTGAGCTCAAACCTTCGAATATTCTTGGACTGAAGGGCTTTAACCTGGCCCATGGCCGCCATCATGGACATTTTACGCGCCGTGAGCAGCCGCAGCAGCTCTTGGAGATCGTTTTGAGTCGCCATGGCCAGGCGCACGCTGGGATTCAATGCAGGTGGCTTGCTATACACAACACTTGAGCCGAGAATACGAGGGTTCATGCGGTACTTTATAAAGCCCAGTAGGTGTTGTATTGTTGGATGTAAGACAGTTAAGGTTATGAGCTGACAAGCTCCGTTTCATGGTCCACTGTGAGGAGATCGGAGATCCTTAAGTACCTCACCTTACCTACCCCAACGATGAAACCCACTCCTAGTGCCGGCCTGTCGGATGGCGCCCACCCTTGCACGGCAGTTTCTTAATTTTCGATAACCGACTCGAAACCCCGACAAGAAGAGCTACAATCTGCAGTCGCGCTGCCTGCGCTCACCTGAAGCCATATCCTCCAATTCCCATGGACCAATCTTCACAATGACCGCCCCCTTTCGAGGCCTCACAGCCGTCGCCTGCCGCTCTCAATGGCGCCTCGCAAGTTCTTCCTCGCGAGCCCCCCGGCCTGCCATCAAGACGCCGTCTAAGCCTCCACCAAAGATCTCAAGATCCTACAAACCGTACAATTTGAACTCGCCTACTTTTCAGACGAAACGTACTCACTTGTTTCGATAGTAAACCGCAATCATCCATTCAATCGTCTCCTCCCACTCCTCCTCCCAAAGCCGAAACCCTCCTCGACCTCTGGCGCGCAACCTGGCTTCCACTCACCGGCGCAGCACTCCTCGCCGGTGCCCTAGGCTTCTACATCTTCGGCACCGTCGCCGCCTCGCTCAAAGCATGCCCCTGCAGTGGGAAATGCGAGCACTCCAGCCCGACCGGTCGACCACCTGCCTTGGACGGCGACAACGCGGAGCAGTTCGACAAGGAGCTCAACCTCCCCGAGTGGTGGATGGGCATCACAGGTCTACGCAAGCGCATCGCCGAGCACGCGACGGGTCATGTTCTGGAGCTCGCCATGGGCACGGGGCGCAATCTCGAATACTATAACTGGGAGCCGTTGAACGGGCGCGTACAGGAGGCCAGGGGGGGAGAGGGAGGCAGAGCCGGCGCCAACATGCCTCGAGGCATCACCTCTTTTACCGGTCTCGATATCTCGGTCGACATGCTCGACGTCGCACGCAAGCGTCTCGTCAAGACCGTTCCGCCCATGAGGTCGTCCGCTCCCATTGTTCGCGCATCCACCATGGCCGACCACACCGGTGGCCAGCTCTCCTTCCTCGACGACCAGCTGCGCCTGATCCATTCCGACGCACATCATCCGCTCCCCGGGCCATCATCGTCACCATCGACTAGATATGATACCGTCATTCAGACTTTTGGCCTATGCTCTGTGTCTGATCCAGTCGCAGTGCTGACGAACCTGGCGACAGCTGTCAAGCCAGGAACGGGACGTATCATCCTCCTTGAGCACGGAAAAGGATGGTATGGCATCGTCAATGGTCTCCTGGACAGGAACGCAGGGAAGCATTTCGAAAAGTACGGCTGTTGGTGGAACCGCGATATCCAGGGTCTCGTGGAGGAAGCAGCTCGCAAGACACCAGGGCTCGAAGTAGTCAAGGTAGAGCGCCCCAACTTTCTCCAGATGGGGACCCTGGTCTGGGTTGAGCTCCGTGTGAATGACGAGGCCTCGTAGACACGAGGTCGATGACAGACATGTGTACAATGCAATAGAAAGAAGAAGCTCAAATGGAAGAAAAGGAGAAGGGCGTGTAAATAACAAGACTATGTACAATATTATCCAAAATTTAGAAGCTCGATCTGAGTGGCATGTCGCATTTTTGAAACTCCAACCAGTATGCGCGCGATCCTGTTGCGCCGAACAAAACAAAAAAATCCTGGGCGATCCCCCGATCCCCATTGCCTGGTATACCAACCCGAACCAATCCAAAAACACCAGACAAGTGTATATGTACAGATACTTCTACAAACCCCGCTCCCCATGCAATTAAGATGTATGTATCGTATATCCGCTGTCGCAGACTTGGCGGAATCATCGTCGCGGTCATCCTCTTCCTGTCAACTCTTTGCGCCTGCCCAAATGAATCGTAGAGGCTCAGCATGCATCAAGCAGGCAGTCAAGCTCGTCAATCTCGATGCTCTCGGCAGGTCGGTCCCATTCCATGAGCTTGCTAAACTTCAACCAGCTCTCATTCTCGTCCTCTTTGCGCGTGGTCGATGCCATGTTCAGCATTGAACTAGGCTTCATGGACGGGCTAGCAAGGACTGTCGTCGAGCCAAAGATGCGGTGCTCACCGAACCAGAAGTCGTCACGGTAGCCGTACTCGGAGGTGTGGGCCCGGTCGGTGGACTCGGGAGCAGGGACCTCCTCGGTGAACTTGCGTTTCTGCAAGAAATCGGCGGTCTGAGTAAACTCGCGCTCATCCTTTTCCAAAGGAGGCGAGTTGTGGCGGCTGTTGCGACGGTTTGGTACATAGCGATGGTAAGAAGGGAGCGAGCCAATCGGAGTGGCGGGCATGGCAAAATCATCGTCACAGTCCTCAAAGCCGTGGTCCGACAGGTCCACCTCAGGCGAAGGGCTGAGGTCGCGTCGTCGGGCATCGGTGTCATCGGAACCGGAGTCGTCGGTCAGCGACACCGAAGGGGTGTCAAGGGCGCGACGAGAAGATAGTACTGAGCAGGACTCTGGGAGGGGCTGACGAGGGCATGTAGTGAGGAAAAAGTACGTTCTCCGGGGATGAACGCTCTCAAGCTCCTTGGCTAGAGGGCATGGTTTTGAAGTGCTCCAGCATGAGCGTTTGAGATATGAAGCCAACCGTGAGGAGATGATGGCACAAGGGTTAGCGGAGCTATGGTTTGAATGTTAGCGCGCGGAAGGCTGAGGGGAGAGGGGGTGTAAACTGACTGTTGAACAGAGGCGAGACGTTGGGCCAGAACGGTAGCCAGCTCCTTGACGAGATGAGGTCGGTTTCCAGTAGACTGCAACTGAACAACGACTGCCTCGACAATGTCATCGTTGATGGCCTCGAGGTCAATGTTGGACGGATTGGCGTCTGAGTCGAACCTCAAGTCTGGCGTCGGGGAAGGAGGCGGTGTCTGTTCAATGATAACGTCGTCGCTGTACGATCGCTTCTGTCGCTTGGCGGGATGGGCTTCGGGGGCCTCGGAGCCAGACGCAGGCGGCGACAAGGCGGAGGAAGACGACGATTGTCTTGAAGCACTCTTCGCGGCGGCAGCAGCAGCACGAGCGGCGTGTGTCATTGGGACATGGATGCCGAGACTGGGTAGAGACAGCGATTTGCGGCGCGTATTGTACGGCATGATGATCGTAACGGTATTTGAAGCGGGTTGAACTGGTTGGCTTGAGGAGAGAGAGAGGCGGGTATATGTGCGAGTGATAGGGATATCGATGATCTACAAAAGCGTCCCTGGGATGTTGTTGAAAGAGATGGCTGGAATTCTATCCGCGCAATGTGTTGAAGCAGATCGAAGATCTATCGAGTCTATCGATCTAGCAAGGGCGATGGCGATGGAGCTTCTTGGGTATAGCGAAATACAAGTGTGAAAAGGAGAGGAGATCGCAAGGGGATACCGAAGGGCTGGGTCTGTTTGTTGTTTGATCAGATGGAGTTCGAGGGGGTGGAGGAAGGCAAGGAGAGGAGGTCTACGGGGGTTGACGACGGGCAGGAGTAAGGGAGCAGCGATGACAACGATTGCGAGGAAGGGGATGGATGGGGGGCAAAGGTGGTTCGGTGGGCATGAGCAGCTGGGGAAGGGACTACGGGAGCTCAGGCAGTCAATGAATCAATGCTTGTAAGCTGATAGGTCCGGAGGTCTCGTTTTAGGCTCCATCCCGGGATGGAGACTTGCAGATGGGCCAGGAGCGATCCCTTTTGAGAAGTGAGAGTCCTCCAGAGTGTACTTGCTTGTTGCTGAGGCTGCCACACAACGTCCGTCTCCCATGTGGCAGGCAGAAAGTCCCCCAGGCAAGAGCACGAGAGCTCGAACTTTTTTTTTTCGTTTGAAGCGGCGCCCATTGGCTGGCACTGGCGTGCATGGCTGCCGTAGGTGGGTCGCGCTAAACGTCTGTGGGGCGCACTTGCGGGCATCTGGGAAGATCCAGGTCGGCATATCCCTGCGACATCCAGCCGCAAGAAAAGAAATATGACAGAGGGAGAACGACTAGGCAAAGAACCGAGAGGGAAAAAAGGAAGAAAAAGCTGTTAGAGGGGCCCTGCAGGACGACGCAGCAAATACTGTACTCAGGCAGAATGCAGTCCCCCCAACCTCATTCGAGCGAAAGCGACGTGCTGCATTGTTTTTGGGCAACAACAAGCCCCCCCTTTCAACTTTTATCATTTTCTGCCCAAATGCGCGGGCAATTGAACGACACAATGTACCATATACATGGCAGAGAGGGAGGCAACATTACGTTGGTAGGCCACAGAAGCAACCGAGATGGGACAATCATCTGCTCGACATTACGCTCACAGTCTCCGTCTGACTCGCCGTCGTCTTCTGCTTCTTTTCTGTTTCGAGTCTAGCCCAAGAGGGAGGCCTTCCTCCCGTTGGTCGGCTGCTACGCGGTCACTAATAGCCTCGTCTCATCCTGGACGCTGTTTTTTTTTCCGCCTCACCCGCCTCCTGCTGGCCCTTCCGGCCCCCGGGCCACCTCGGGTCGCTGTTTAGTTCGCGCTCGGGGGAGACCCTGAAATCTTTTTTTTTTTGGGGGAGCACCGAGAGGAATTGGGCCAGGCATGGTCCCAGGGGGAGCAGAGCGCAATCACACCGCATCGTTGCTCCTTGTCCCAGGCGCCGTGCAACCCAGCTTACACCGCATACTTGCGCTTACATGGTGTTATGTAGGCTGTGACGCACTGCGCGCAACGCTGCATGAGCGTCGCAGCGACCGAGTGAAGGGGTCCAAGACAAACCGACGTTTGTCCCCACCTCAATCTCGAATTCGATGGAGCCCAAAACGAGGACTCCGTAGAGTGGGCCACATCATCTCGACAGTCCCGAAGGACGCGACGAGGCCCTCTTCGCCCTTTCTTCGGTTTCTCCATTTTGTCCCCATCCAGCGCATCCGTCGCCCATGGCAATTCTGTCGCTGAGGTGTCGACGGACTGGTAGTGGGGTGCCTGAGGCCAAATAAACATTTGGTTGACTGCAACCGATGTGTAAGAGAATGTGTAAGAGTAGGGGTCTCGGCTTTCTAGTCTCGACTAACCAATCGCCGTGTTAATGTTTCGGTGCCATTGTCCCTCTTTCTCTCCGTTGCTGTTGATCCATTGTAAGGTCCCCTTTATTTTTGAGTTACGGTACGAGACATGGATGACACCCGGAGGGTCTGAAGCCGCAACATCCGGTACTTTCTATTAGATGCGATTCATTGTTGCAGCTTACACTCGGGGATGCTATGTTTCGCATCTCGGCGTGTACCACGTAAGTGGTTTGAGGATGTCGCTCGTCACGGTTTTATGATGTAAGCTCGTGCTTCAGCATACCGGTACTTTAGTTATGGCGCTGTTTGTTGGTGGAGTGGCTCGCTTTCGAAGTAGGCATAACCAGGCATGGGCAAAACATGGAGCACGTCTCGAAATCAACCCTGATCAGCTCACAACTAAACGCCAGTTACTTCACAGCATATCTTACTGAGCTTCAGCGACCGAGAAGACCAGGAGCTCAATCAAACCCCCTCCTTCTCGTCCAGTTGCGTCATTTCAACGACCTCCTGCTGGGCATTTCGACCTCCCCCTATTCCAAAGGTGATGGACACTTAAACTTACCCTGTACCGCGCATCCTGCGAGCCCACAAGTTCTCCCAGCTCAAGACCACGAGGTGGGTTTCAATGCAGCGCTAAATTAGGCCCCTTGCGCCAGCTGCGACAAGCGTGTCTGACAGACACGACCGTTGTCCACTTGCGCCTAGACCTGTGATGGATCTCGCACCTGAGCTCTTTCTCAGGAAGCCTCCCCGAAACCGGGCCAACATCCATGCCGTATCGCCTGATGTCTTCATCTTTCATTTCCATGGACGAAGCTGAAATTGCCGATAACCTCGGATACAAGTTCGAGATGAGTCCCGCTCGCGCTCCTATTGCTCCCCCCGCCTGCCTTGCGAACAATCATCTCCCCCCCTTCATACACTGCTAAATTCCTCCCTCCTGAGCCTCTATCCACTGTGAAGTCATTAGCGACTGATAAACCTGTAGATCAGTTGCTAGGTAGCCAACTCCCTTTCCCTTGCAGCCTTCAGCAACCTTTCGCGGCCTAGCGTTCTTGGGCATCGTGGATCCTTGCCTTGCCTCAGGCCGCCTCTGCCTCAGGCTAGAGACCACCAAAGCTCAAGGCTTTACATCCCATTGGCCAATTGAAGCTGCATCGAAACGAGGCGCCACCGACTGGTTCCTCTCCACTACGCTCTTGTGCCTTGCCTTAGCAGAACTGGAAGCGTCGAAGCTTCCAAGTAACAGCGGCTCGCCTAATGTCATACGGTGAATACAATGAGACAGAGAACCAACTATCAAGAGACCAAGGCTCTGTCTGATATCTTTTCATGAACCCGCAGATAAACATCAGATTATCGACTCTCATGGTGGTACCACGCCTCCAGAGCTGAGGCTTACCTAAAGTGCACCGGCCTACACCCGTAGCTTCAACTCTCCTGATTCAGGTCCATGGTCTCTTTTCCCCTCTTTGCTTTTGCTTCAACCCAACCCCACTCCATCGCAGTTATTCCTTGGTTTCACATACCAAGCGTCATATCCAGCCGCTATCACTCCGGTGACGTTCGCGTATACACTCCCTGTGTTTTAGGAGAGTTAGCGACGACTCACTCCACTCTCAATCCAGAGTTCCAGACTATCCAAAGTGAACGCCATGAAGCTTCCCTTCCTGACACTGGATGTGTTCACAACGACTCGCTACCAGGGAAACCCCCTCGCGGTCGTCACGATCCCGGCAGACAGCCCCGAGCCCTCGCAGGAGCAGAAGCAAGCCATTGCCCGCGAGTTCAATCTCTCCGAGACCGTCTTCGTCCACGACGTGGACCTAGATAGCCCGGACAGTGATGTCACAACCCGGGTGATCGACATATATACAACCGACGCCGAGCTCCCCTTTGCTGGCCATCCCACCATTGGCGCCGCCGTCTCGCTCATCCCAGAGGGCGTCTCCTCTGTCATCACAAAGGCAGGCCCTATCGCGCTCGTCCAGCCCAGCGCCGGCTACATCCAGGCCGCTATTCCACACAACGTCCGTTGCCATCGTAGAACCATCGCCCAGTTGGCTTCTCCTGCGCCTGCTCAGCTTTCCCCCCATCCCGGCATCCGTCAGGCTGAGCTTCAGGCCCCGCTCGTTAGCATCGTCAATGGCATGACGTTTGCGCTCATCAGATTGCCTGACCTCGAGCACCTGTCCCTGGCCCAGACGAGCGTCGTCTCGTTTCCAGTCGCTGAACTGCTCGACGATGGATGGCAGAACGGGCTGTTGTGCAAGTACTACTATGTCATCAACGGCCGGCGACAAGAAGACGGCGTAACCGTCTTCCTGATCCGGACGAGGATGATGGAGGCAGCCATGGAAGACCCCGCGACGGGCAGTGCCGCATGCGCGCTCTCCAGCTATCTCACACTGCAGCAGCCTGATCTACAGAACCAGGATTTTCGCTACAGAATCGACCAGGGCGTTGAGATGGGTAGGGAGAGTAACATGGTAGTTGACGTTGCTGTGAAGGAGTCAAAGATCGATACAGTCAAGCTCTCGGGAACAGCCACCCCGGTCATGCATGGCTATGTTGAGGTCTAATGGAGTAGTCACGCTAAGTCGTTGCTCCTTGTCTGTTTTCCGAGTACCTTAAGCCATCCACGTTTACAGTAACCATTGCGTGGAGCGTAGTCTCATGACCAATCATGCGCCTGGTATTGTTTTCCGACACATCCTAAAACTACTATCGTACAGTGATACAGTATTACAGCAAAAATGCTCTTAGCCCAGACGCCCCGTCCCCCCAGACGAGGTCGCCCCGAGCCGCAAAACACTGCTTCTCTATAATTCTGAATTGTTTTGGACCCAACGCCCCATCCATTCTCTCATGATGCACCGCCTCAAAACCAGAAAATGTCCACCAAGGGTTTGCGTTTCCCATATAGTTTCCTCCTTGTGCCGTTATACCTGGGTCGTATAGTCAAGTCTCATGCATCTTAGGCTCGTTGAAGCACTTGGGCAAATTTTTCAGCGACCTAGGGCAAAACAGTTAGTTCAGTAGACTTTCAGGATGAGATGCGTTCGTATTTACCTCGGGAGTCGCCTTGATAAAGGGCAGGTCAAAGAACATGTATTTCTCGTTCTTCAACAGCTCCACAACGGTGTACAGCAAGCCCCAAGGCTGCGGCCAGAAACTAACCAGCCGTTCGAGCAAAACTCGTGTAATCACCTGCTGAATCTCGGTCTCTTCAGGGTCGTTCAGGTCCTTGCCGAAGACGTACAGGAGCGCTTGACTGAAGAAGTCGGTGTGCGCATTGGGGAACCGTAGCTGGTTGATTATGCTGACCAGGAAATAATACCTGGCCTCGGCAGGGAGCTCATGGATGATGAGAGAGAGCGTTGACAGCTCATGCTCGTCACCAGACACCGTCACAGCTGTGCCTGCCTGAGCCGCCTGATCCGCAGCATGCTGTCCTATATATATGATTACGGCATCAACCACTGGCTGGTTGACCATTACGGGGACATGGCCGTACGTTGTCGCCTTTGGAGTGTTGTGTGTCATGGCATGGGTGATGTTAGCCACGATGTCCTCTGACGGGCCACTCTCAAGAGCTTGGTCGATGACGCTCAGGAGACCAGCATCTCCCAGGATTGCAGTGGCCTCAGTCACCAGGCCGGGATGAACCCTAACCTCTTCGCGATCCTTGGCGTTTGTCTCAAGGAGCTTGGGATTCTGCTGTGGATTGGCGGCCAACGTGGCATTAATCAACTGAGTGCAGTGCGGCGGGATACTGGCGCAAATTCTGACGTGGTTGGCAGCGACGAAGTCGGGAAAGTCGTGTTGCAAGATGACCAAGAGCTTAAACGCGGCTCTGTAAATGTCCTTGGCAATGTTGGACACCTCAAACACCTTGAGCTGGTCTCCGAGAGTATCAAGCAGCTGGCACACAAGATCGACGAAGGCTCCCCATCCTGCTCCATCAGGCAACTGGATCAGTACCGGCATGAAAGCGCGATGCTGGACGAGAGAAAGCCAGCCATAGGTGAAACCCGGCATATGAACAGGGCCCATGCTGGCCAGCCGAGCAGCAACCTTGAGCAAGATATCGCGGCGCTCCTCATCAGAGAAGTCTTCTGAGATGGTGTGGACTTCGTGAAAGACCATTGACAGGAGTCGAAAGAAGACCCTCTGATTCAGTTGCTCGCCACGCTTGACATGGTGGTGGTTGAGAACAAGGGTGATCAGTGCCAGGGTCGAATCGACAAAGGATGCTCGAGTAGACGACGTATCGAACTGGAGGCTGATAAAGGTTCCAATCAGTTTGGCCAGGGCGTCGATCATAACGTACGCATCACCAAGTACGCCGGCATGCATGATGTGCTCAAATCGGTCGGCCGAGAGATCGATGGCAGTGCGGACAAAGACGAAGAAATCATCGCGATCCCGGATGACTTGCTTGACCTGTAGTTGTTGGACAAACGCCGTCACAGCCTTGTCGGAGGCGTTGTGATTATTGCAGAGATGAACCCATTCCTCGAAAACATACTCCAACTGATCTTGTCGGTACAGCGCTTGGTCGTCTGCCTGAGAGGGACGAGGCAGTCCAGAGCCGGCGAGTTTGGTCTTGACTCGCTGACCAGCAGATGAGTTGGGGTCCTCCAAAATCCAGGCCCAGGCTGCCTCCAAGGTCCTAACAAAGTCGGCATATAGTGCGATGGGGCGGCTGTTGAGGAGCGTGAGATCTAGCATGTGCTCCAAAAAATCGAGCGAGCCCTCCTTACGGGCCTGCAACGCCTTGGACATGGCAAGATCAATGTTTCTCCAATCCAGCAGATCGGTACGAGTCAATGCGGCAAGCAAAGGCAGGCTCAAGAAGGTGGGACCGGGCTGCTGGCTGAACAAAGCGCGGAGTCGGCTGTTTAGAGCAGGGCCAGATATCTTTCTGAGCGTCTCTAAAACGTGGACCAAGCTTTCGAGGGTCAGATTGTCCTCGACCTGTGAGAAGATGAGCTGACTGATCTGTTCCGCCGCGTAGATGGCGAATTCTTCCGAGTTCTGTGATGTCTTAATAATGTGCTGGACGAGGGCATCGACGACATCCAAGACAGGGTGAGGTCGCGGCAGGCCTAGGAAATGCTCCTCACGTGCTTCGGTGGCAACCCGGAGGAGCTCCTGAAGCAGCTTGTTGACTCGCTCAGCCAAGCCTCGGACATCCATCTGAAATGCAGGCGACCTTCCGTTCGACATGGCGGTGGCACCTGCGTGGACAGGGGCATAGGGCTGCATTTGTGCGCCGATGTGTTGTTGTTGCTGGATGGTCGGAGTCTCGGCAGGAGTCGGTAGGTTTGGCAGGGCAGTAAACTGCTCTTGCAACACCTCGTTAGCGAGCGACCTGGTCGCATCGGATGTCGAGGGGCCATGCGAGGGAGCAGGGATAGCTGCACTGCGTGGCTGTCGGGCAAAGTCCTCGTATATAGCCATCTGCTCATGGTTCAATCCATTGACATTGGGCGAGAGTTTGTAAGGATTAGGTATGGCCATAGCCCACCGACTGAGATTCGAGTCGAAATAAGGGTCGTTGGGCCTCTGGATTCTATGTCGTCGACGCGCCTCCAACTCTGGCTCGATCATCTCCTCAATTTCTGGCACGGCCCGTTCCTCCGCCTGCTTCTCGATAATGTTGCAGGCCAAATCCAGGTTGGAGTTAACACACATGATGATTGTGCCTTCCGGAAGGCCCTGGGGAAGATCGTTTGAAAGATTGCGCATGTAATTAGTGAAGTTGGCTCGAAGAGGCTCCTTGGACGTAACAAGAGCGAGGCTACCGGCTGTGGCCTTCACCATACTAACAGCAGACGTTCGCACACGATTCTCATCCGGTTCGGTAGCAAAGTCCTTGTGAATCATTTGCTGTGTTGAGATAGCGGCAATGGTCACGGATCGATCCACGACAGGTTGGATAATGTCCTGCAAAGCCCGGCTGAGAGCAGTGCGTACAATTTCGTGAAGGCGGGTAGCGCTTACTACCATCTCATTAGTAGGAGGGATATTGATCAAAGGTCCGAGGTCGGGAATGGTTGGCGCAATGGCTTGAGGAGAGAGTCCGGCACCAACGGTGGATCCTAGACCGTTCAGAGACAGACTGTCGAAAGCGTCGAGCTGCTCCTGAGGTAGCACATCCGCAGGCTCCTCAACGACAGGTCGGTTCAGGATTTCGCCCGAGGGCTCGATGCTCTTGTGATCGAGGTTTAGCCCCTTGCAAAGAACCTCAATCTCAAACTTGAGGTTGAGCTTCAGTTCGGCATGGTGATACAGCTCAATGAGCAAGTGAATAATGTCCATAAGCCAAGGGTTCGGTGGCCTAAATACTGCTGACGTAGCACCTTGGAGGAGGACTTTGCAGACAAAAGGAATGACGACGATTAACCGTTTTGTGTCATGCGCCTCGATTAGCAGCTGCTTGAAAGCAATATTTTTATGTTTGATCGGTCGATCTCGCGCGAGCGTCAAGAGACCGAGCCATCCGCCAAGATTCTTGAGATGCGTCCTCTCGGTTGAGTTCGCCATCGTCGCCTCCGAGTTGAGCATTCGAGCGACGCTGATGTACGTCTCCCGCAGAACCTCGCTCCAAAGAGACTTTGCCTCGAAAAGTCTGACGAGTTCGAGATATACGTGATGGTAATTTGGCTGCATCTTGGCGCGTTCCTCGACGAGGTGACTGGCGAACCATTGCTGATGCTGGTGCTCAATGGTTTCTCGAAGTTCCTTGCACATCGACTGAAGAGTCCCCTCGGTAATGTTGTTCAGGACAAACTGTACCTTGTCCTGGGCGGCTTCATTAGGGTCTTCTGCCTCCATGTCGGGAGGCGGTGGATCGGCCTTGATAGACGTGAATGCGGGTGCTTGTCGGTCGGCGTTGGTTTGCTCCTCAGGAGTTCCATTCGGAAATGTGTCAGCCTGGTATCCAAGTCCGTGGGGTGTTCCTGCCCCATTACGGCCGCTCGCTACTTCCTCCTCGTGCTCTCGAATCACTTCTTCTGCCTTCTTGAACGCCTCAGTACCTTGAAGGCCAGGGATCTGGACGAGTTGTTTGCAGAAACCAGGCCATTCTCGGAACCGTACCAGGAGCTGCATCAATGCCTGGAGTCCAAATTTGTACATGGGATCTTCAGGCGCGTGGTCCCTCACAGCTTCCAGGATCATCCCGAGTCCAATCTTGAGAGGCAAGTCGGAGATGAGCTTGTGTGAGATGATGCCGCCAAACAATACAGCTGTTGTGGCGAGGGCCTCGAGCGGATAATCCACGTAGTGGCTATACTCGTCGAACAGGCCATGGATCATGCAGGAGAAGACGTCCTGGTCCAGAGCATCTCTGGAATGCTTGTACCGATCGAGAACCTCGACGATATTGCGAACCTGCATCTCATCGCTGTACATCTTCTTGTAGTGCTCCTCCATCTTGCTATTGGCAGTTGGTGAAAGAGCGTTTCCGTCCCTGCCATTAGCGTCAATAATATCATCATAGCCTTCGCCATAGTTGATCAACCGTGGGTAAGCTATGATGCAGTGACGCTGAACTAAGATAAGGTCTTGGACGGGAGCCTTGGGCAAAAAGTCTTCAAGGATCTGTAACAGCGCCGACACGGTGCGGACCTGTAGGGTTGTGGTGGTCTTGACAGCCGCTTGCCCATCGGGGCTTCCTCTCTGGTATTGGTTTTCCAAGTTGGCCTTGATCATCAGGAACTGCAGGAGAGTACGAGAAATCTCATTACTCCGCTCCGCGTTGAATCGTGCCCACTTTCCCAGGTCCAAATACCCCTCGGCATGGGCCAGAGCAGCTAGATCAATACCGAAACCGTTCGGTAAATACACCAACGAATCTAGCCAGTTATGCTTCACTGCATGCTCAAAGACCAGTGGTAAATCTACAGGCTTGATAGCGTGAGCATCGATCAAGCGCTGAGTGACCCAGTCCTTATCCTTCTTCCATAGGCTATCGAGAACGAAGTCGTATTCGGGCGATCGCTTGTAGAGGAAGTTCTCGAACAACGAATTTAGCGTATCAATAGCCATCGCCGCCCAGTGTTGTCGCGGAACTTCGAAAGCAGAAACCAAGAAAATGTCCAGGTTTGGCACCACGACCTCCTGAAACAATCTCTTGGCTTCCACACTCGTGGACGCTAGTACGGAACTGAGCGCAACGTTGAAGATCGACGAGAGGGCAGCAACAGACACGAGAGGATGCTTGACAGCAACGGCGGCTCGCTCGCATACATTGGGAGCAGAGGTTGAGTAATCGTCGAGGGTAATGCTTCGCTGAAGCCCGGGAATCGTGGTCGCATCTAGCTGCTCAGGCGTTAGGGAGGCATACGCGCTGACAAAGGATAATTGCGCCTCCGGGTGCCTCCATACACCACCCCAGAGTCGCTGAATATCCAATCCAGACTTGGAGTCTTGTGCGATGGGCAGCAGAGCCTTGTACAGACGCAAGAATTGCGGAGAAGAGACGCGGGCCGATGGCTGGTCGAAGAGAACGATTACCTCCATCCAATCGAAGGATTTTGGCAGAACTTTCCTGAGGCCAGCTACTAGAATACTGGGGTCGTGTTGAGGGGTTTGACTAATAGTGGTGAAAGACATCGCCGAGGAAACTTGATCCGGGCCCAACTGTAAGCTGCTTGGGCGGTTCTGTAGATAGGAGATGCATGTTTCCTCGTCTCGAGTGAATTCGGTCCCAGTCTTTTGAATGTAGCGAACCAGTGCATTCGAAGGTCGATCGGCAAGCACACGGCCCAGGTCGAGAGCAGCTAAAACCTCTGAAGGTGGCGCTTGATCCATGCTCATATATCGCTTCGTGACGTAACTCTCAAGATCCCTCCTCGAGGTAGCATTGAAGCTAGGAGGATGGTACTGAAGAAATCGGTCGATAACCAAGGCGATAAAAGATGGACTGAGATCGGCGTGGGCTTCGAGTTCAGGTCGCGATATAATATCAACAAAGCTTGGGAAGTTTGTCGACAGAATAGCATCCGCTGTACAAAGGTGAGTCGAAGCCTAGAAATGACGTTGCACAGGGCGGAGTCCTACCTTTAGTCTTCAAGTCTGCCCGGGATCCAAGCTTAAATGCTAGAGCCAACAAGGTCTTTTCCAAAGCATCAAGCTTGAAATGCTCCATGAAGGTTGAGAGATCAAAGTCGCGGAATATATCCTCGGTGCCGCTTTCGATCGACTCGGCGATTTTGCTAGCTTGGTCGACATCGTGCGCGATCTTTCGCATCTCGCCTACAAGGATGTGATAGTTGCCTGGGTTCGATATAGGCCGATTCAGGCCAGGGAATATCTGCGGCGCATTGCCGGCGACAAGCCGGGTAAAGTACTTAGAGAAGACTTCCATACCGTGTTCATCGATGAGCTATATGAAGCAGATACAGAGTCAGCAACGCATGGTCCCGCGACACAAAGAAAGCAACCAAACCTTTTTCAATTGGTCAACCTGCAGTTCCCACTTGGCGCGGTCCTTATCCTCTTTGATAGTACTGAGCAGGAGATAGACCTGGGCCACGACAATCTTGGTCAATGAGTTGGTGCCCGTTGGACTGCTGGCGCTTGGGCTTGCGCCAGCACTGAGAATGGCGGCCTGCGATGGGTGGGGAGAATGGCTCGAACCCGTCTGGAGTGTCTGCGCAGGATTGGGCGAAAATGATCCCGCTCGAGGTGGTGGGACCATGGAGGTGTATTCGCGGCGAAGGGGGATGAGATTATGGAGCGCCTGCCCTCGGAATAGTAGCAGGCCGGGAGGCTCAGAGAGCGGGTTGGCAGTCAAGTCGGTGGTAGAGGCTTCGATATAGATATTCCTACATGAGGGGGAGAGCAACTAGGCGAAGCAGCGACGAAGTCGGGTGGAAGAGGTTTGAGGTCGCGCGATCGTGCAACCGTGACGACCGCCGAGCGGGACGAGCAGGCCTGACTCGGCTTTTGAGTTGAGGTGGAGTGAAGGGTGCGTGTCGTGTCCAGTTGTTACCGTCGCGGAGGTGGAGCGCCGAAGAACGCAGCGTATTAATAGCCTGGGGGGAAGCTCGCGGCGGTTCGGCGTCAGTCGACCAACTGGTCTAGGGGTTGAGTGGGCGTGATAAAGGTGAAGTATTGATATCTCGTCAAGGTAGTCCGTACAAGGTGGTGGGAGTTGGGTTGGAGGACAAGGTACTGAAAACGACAATGCACTCGGAACAGGTAAATTCCGGTCCGGCGAAGTCGGGGTCAGACGTCCAGCCACGCATGCCCGCATCACGTGCTCAGGGGTCGCCGAAGTAACCTGAACTCGCGCTGTGTGGCCCAAGCTCCTTTGTTGTCTAGCCAACAGCTGCCTACGCCACTCCAAACAATGTAGTGGGCGCTTAGCTCCTTTCTTTGGGCAGTATCACTCTCTTTATCACTGTTTGATGGAACTACATACCTGATGCCTCGCTGCCTCCGTCTGAATTTTGGAGTGTAAATTGTCTTAGGCTGGCTCCTCTATTGTCGTTCTATTTTGCGGTATCACAACCTCAGCACATACTATTCCAGTTTCCCAGTTCGTTGACTTACACCGGGCATCATG
The DNA here is from genome assembly GCA_017140155.1 of Fusarium devonianum. NCBI lineage: Eukaryota > Fungi > Ascomycota > Sordariomycetes > Hypocreales > Nectriaceae > Fusarium > Fusarium devonianum. Next base: position 22,636 of record JADBHU010000657.1, read on the forward strand.
CCTGCGTCGACGGTAGAATCCCCAGCCGTCGCGCTGTCCTGTAAGGAAACTCGTCGCCTTGGTTTAAGATCTTAACGTTACTGATTGGCATTTTCTAGTTGCAAACAACTTCTGGGGAAAAGAAGATGCAGGAGTCAATCCCATGCTCAATCGCATGGCAACGGCCAAGCAGACTTGCGATGAACTGAGAGCATTCTATGGAGGTATGCCAAACCAATGTCACGATCCTCAGTGTTGTTTCTAATCAGATTGCTACCACAGCTCGAGCATCGATCGAAGAAGAATACTCGCGCAAGCTGATGAACTTGTGCCGCAAGCCATTGGGTTCCCAGGAGTCGGGCACTTTGAAGACATCTCTGGACACAGTCCGAGGAGAAGTTGAGCAAATGGCCAAGCAACACCAAAACATCTCCGCGCAGATGAAGTCGGAGCTGGAAGAACCTCTTGCTGCCTTTGCTGGGGGAATGAAGGAACGCCGGAAGATAGTGCAGAATACTGTTGAAAAGCTCTTGAAGACCAAGATACAGCAGACTCAACACGTCAATAAGGTCAGTAAATGAGCTACCGATGTTCTACAGGGTTACTTTGACTGACATTACGCTAGACACGGGACAAATATGAGCAGGAATGCTTGAAAATCAAGGGCTACCTTGCTCAAGGCCATATGGTGATGGGTCAAGAAGAGCGCCGTAACAAAGCGAAATTAGAAAAGACGCAGATCAGCCTCGCAACATCCAACACTGAGTACGAGAATGCTGTCAAGGCCCTCGAGGATACGACAGTGAGGTGGAACCGAGAGTGGAAGTCGGCGGCCGACAAGTTCCAAGACTTGGAAGAGGAGCGCCTCGATTTCACCAAGAGCAGCCTGTGGACCTTCGCCAACATTGCCTCCACGGTTTGCGTTAGTGATGACTCGTCGTGTGAGAAGATCCGACTGTCTTTGGAGACAATGGACGTGGAACAAGACATCATCACCTTCATCAGCGAGAGAGGGACAGGGCAGGAGATTCCCGACGCACCCAAATACATAAACTTCTGCCGAGGCGACATAAACGATAACCAGTCCGAGGCTTCAGAAGATGACAATTATTCTGTGGCTCAGTTCCCACGAAACATCAACCCTGCGTTCAGATCGTCATCACCTCAGCCCTCAACTTTCGAGTCCCACCACGATCCAAACTCCGCTTTGGCTCAAGACCTGGCGCATAGAGAACCTGGATCGGCCAACAGACGCGAGCTGAACCCGCTACCGCAGCATCTGATGCCCACACCTCACGACGAGATACTTCAGCCCCTCCAACAGCCTCCCCAGCAGCCCACTCAACAGCGCCATCAACCACTGTCCCAGCAGAAGGCCAACTACCCCGGGCAGCACATGCACCAACATACGAGGCCGCTTGAAATGAGGCCGCTGGACACAAGACCAGCAGATATGAGACTGACCGAAATGCGCCCAACAGACATGAGACGCCAAGACATGAGACACAATGACACTAGATCTCCGATGGAAGCCCGAGGACCTACGGACAACAGGACCTCCATGGAGGTGAAGCGGCCGGGAGAGGATCAATATCGTCATCAGCAGTCTGGAGGCCACATTGGTTATGATGCCAATCAGCATGGCCCCATTGCCGCAGTACCACACGATCCCTATCCAATGGATGGCATGACCATGCTTTGCCGAACGGGGCCAAGCCCAATATCAGACCGTAGCTCACAGCTTACTTCTGCTCGACCTTCCAGCAGGGACTCCCACAGCGATTATTCAAACCCAACTTCGTTCTCTAGCATGGAGCCACCGAGCGGTAAGACTTCGCCTATTAAGCAAGATCCTGCGCCCATCCCCAGCCCGGTCAAGGTCATTGCCAAGAAGAAGAGTGGCGGCTTCTTGAAGAACCACAGCCCGTTTAGACGCAAGAGCAACAATGAGATGCATGATTCCGGCAGGAACACATGGCATGCATCTAATGCTCAGCACTCGGGCAGTCCGACCCGCAGGCCACAGCTATACAACCAAGAACCCGCAAGCTTGACGCAAGAGCGCACTCAAAGTCCTGAACCTATTGACGCCAATGCTAGCCTGGCTCTCGGCGTTGGACAAAATGTCTTTCCTGTGTCAAACCCTGACGCCAAGAGGAAACCTCGAGCCGCTGGTGTTGGACAAGCAGAGGAGACCGACCCCATTGCACTCGCTCTGGCGGAGCTCAAGGGTGTCAACCTAGGAAAACAGTCCTCGGTCAGAATGTCTGCTGATCACTATCACGGAATCTCTACTCCCGTGCCCGGCTCCGAAGCTGCCTCTCGTGAAGCCTCGGGTTCACGATCGGTGCCGATCCCCGGAAACCAAGATGCCGCAGCTGTAAAAAGAGGAACACCGCCTCCATCGTACCAGACTCCAGTCTCACGGCTGGGTGTTCCACCACCGGCTGTAACATCCAAAGCAATGAAGGAGGCCACAAAAAAGGTCACCAATCAGACACGAAGCATGTTTGCAGAGAACGGTCGCGGCGGGCTTGGTGGTTACAATGCCTCTTCTCCACGATCCAACACTCGGATGGGTGAGACAAAGCGAGAGCCTGCAGCCCAAAGTGTCCCTCCAGTCGCCTCACGCCCGGCGACACGCACCCCAACTCGCGGCCGAGGAGAGTCTGGTAGTTACAGCGCCTCTCCCGGTGGCCGTGGAGACGGAAGCTATAGTTCAGCGTCCATGTCGCGCCCTGGAACCCGGGGCACAGAGATGGGCCGACCTGGTACCAGAGGCACCGACATGCCGCGCGGAGGATCTGGCGTTTACGGCTCATCTCCAGTCTCACGACCGGGCACCAGAGGAACTGACATGCCCCGTGCAGCTTCCCCTGCGCCAACGCGTAGCGTTTCCCCTCAGCCACCTATGGACAGTTTTTCGAACATGAGCCGCAGGTCGGCATCGCCGAACCCTTATGCCGCCAGCCAACGTTCGCCATCCGGGATGAGCACGCCTCACAAGCGCGGCTCGAACCAAGGGTCCTACCAGCAGGCGTCACCTCAGGAGGCTGCTAGCCGCGGACCATCTCCTGCGCCTTTCAGGGATTACAATCGACCTGGAAGTAGCTATGCTGGCAGTGACATTGGGGTTCAGCCCCCCCTGTCTGATGACCCTTACGGATCCCAGCGAAGCCGAGGTAGCCGTCCTGCTTCCAGAGCCATGAGCTATTACGACGAGGGCAGCCCTCGTCAACGCAGTCAGAGTGTAGCGGATCCGTCGCGACTCTACACTGGGGATGGCAAACCCATCTTGCATTATGGTAAGTTCACAACAGTAACAACCGTGGTTCAGTGAAGATCCACTAACATTGAGTTCCTTACAGCGCGGGCGTTGTACATGTACCAAGCCGCCATTCCTGAAGAGCTGGGCTTCGCCAAGGGTGACTATCTGGCTGTCCTCCGTCACCAAGACGACGGATGGTGGGAGGCTGAGGTCCACGGCACGAACGGACGTATCGGGCTGGTCCCAAGCAACTACCTCCAGCCATGCTGATTGATGGAGGAACGAGCGACTAGCGACTTGTTTATGTGACTTTGCCGACTGATTGATTGATTGACGGATTGATTGAAGGAATGGTTGATCGTTTAGTTGGAAGGATTGATTATTTAAGGATTACTTATACCTTTCTTTGTACTGTCATTTCCGATAGGTGGCTGGCATAGAGCTCGGGTCTTGCTTGTTGTACTGCTGTATGTGTCACGAGTTCATGCTGGGCGTCTGTTGTCGATTCAGGCAAGATTGCCATCGGCTGCCAGCCTCTTTGATCTAAAAACATGGATATTTTCTTTCTATAAGCTCGTTTATATCAGATGCTGTTGTCCCTCAATCTTGCCATAAATTCAAGGAGTAATCAAGGGAGAATGTGACCCTCTCCGCGGGGCAACCTGCAAGGACCGACCGCCAGGGCAGCTAAGGTAAGTGCCTTAAGCTAGTTAGTACGTACCTGATAATGACGTGGGGCTCGAGTTGTTGAGCTCCCTTCCAGCTGCTGCTTAAGTATATTCACATGCCACTCTGTAAATCAACCTGTTCCTCCCTTGATTCATTCATCCAGCCATCTCGACTCGTATGCAGTCTGCGTTGTCGGACAGATCGTGCCCAGCATGGTAAGTGTGCTCTCAGCATTAGCACTTTGGAAACACTAACATATTGCTCGTGTAGGAGACTCTCAAAGAGACCACCCGTGTCGTCACGTCCAAGCCCGTACAGCGGGCAGTGGTCAATACCGTACTCCTCGTCTCCAGCGCCGTGTTCCTCCTTGGCACCGCAGCCATTGCCTCGGTCCTGTTCTTCCAGAATTTCCTTCCTCACGAGGTCGTGACGATGCCCCTGCATCTCCAGTATGGGTACGCTTCGTCGCGCAATCCCGTAAGGCCTTGGCTTAGCTGACAATGTTGATCTCAGCTCCGGCATCAATCCGTACGGCATCGCATCCCTTGAGACGCCACCAATGAAGTCGCAACAGGAATACGACGTATCGCTGACGCTTTCCATGCCGCGATCGAGCCCAAATGTGGACCGTGGCAACTTCATGATAAGTCTGCACATGCTTGGTTCCAAAGTCGACGACCAGCTTCAGGAGCAGGCCGAGCGGCATGCAGCGCTGCACAACGGTTTCGAGACGACCGCGATCCTATTCAGCTCTCGCAGACCTGCCTTGTTTCCTTACGTCGACCCGATTGTCTCGCTTGCGTCCCGTGTCCTGTTCTTATTATATCACTTGTTTGCGCCGGGCTCAAGTACCAACACGATGATCATACCTCTGGCAGAGCGAGTATGGTTCTCAAAGGGATCTTCATTACCCAAGTCGGTATATGTCGAAGTGGAGGCAGGGCAATCAATCGAAACATACCATGCCGCCCTACAACTTACGGCGCAACTTCGCGGCCTCCGCTGGTTGATGGTGCACTATCGGATCTCTACTTTCCTCGCGTTTACGTTCTTATTCTGGATCTGCGAAATCTTCTTTACAGGGGCGGCCTGGGCAGTATGGAGTGTTGTCACTGGATCACGGCCGGGAGATGCAGATGGTAAAGCACAGAGACTCGAAGACGCATGGCGACGCGGGATCAAGGAAGGTGACGAAGTTGAGGCTGACCACCCGGAAACATTCCCAACATATGGGAGACAGCAGCCCCTGAAGTACGAGCCGGAGGTGAAGCAGGAGTTGGATCCTGTACAGCCATTATCAGAGATCCCCCGAGCAGGAGCCGATGCTGATGATGAAGACGAGGGGAGCTTTGAAGACGACGATGTCGAGGAAGAAGATCCGCAGCAAAGGGACTCGGGCATCGGTACAAGCTATAGCGAGGAGGGTAGTGCCAGTATTAGGAGGCGCGGTTCGCGGAACAAGTTGGACCAGGGAGCGAGGCGTTAGGGGGATATTAATAGCACGATAAAACTGTAAGGTTTATAATGGACAAATCTACTTGACCAGCGGAAGGTCAGCCATGATTTATTGAGGCTCCGTTTATCAAGCACCCTACTTTCATATAAATAGCACCCCCACCGTACCGCCACTAGATCGGCTTAATAGGCCAGGCCGGCAAAAAAGAGGCCCCTAAGCTACAGCGCACGAATACCTAAGCTATAGCGTATCCGTATCTAATTTATAGCAGCTAGCCTACTAAAGCTGTATGGGCTTTTATATATAATCTCTAAATAACTTTATAGATTGGTTTTTTTTTTT
>JADBHU010000658.1:0-24805 GCA_017140155.1 Fusarium devonianum
CCCCCCCCCCTGCAAAATGAGGCGCGACGACTAGGGTATAGCCTGGCCGGCATTTCCTGGGGATGGTGACGGACGCAGACGAGGAGGGTTTCCAGATACCATTGGTGTCCGGTGCACAACACGAACAGCGCCTTGTCGTCTTCCATTTTGCATCGTGAGAATTTACTTCTCTCACACTTACTCTATCTATCTTGCTCTGCTGCCGGCCCCAATCCCGGCCTCCCAACCTCTCACTGCACCACTTTCAATTTTTCTCCAATTGCCCCTCCCACCATCAGCTACCTTGAACGATGCCACCCGCCAATGGACATTCATGTCCGAGCTTCGCCGCTGGAATGAGTGGTTGAGCCGCAACGACGTGTTTCTATTTGGAAACTGTGGCTGCAAGAAAAATCTCGTTTCGCCTTCGACCGTCATCGGCAACATTGGAAGCGGCTCCAGAATAGCAGATGTTCAGTGCAGCCTCGAAACAAATGAGATTCTCTACAACGACCGGATGTTGCTGCTGTATCAAGGGGCAAATTCCACACTGGTCCACCGTCACGTTCTTGAGACGGACGTGAGGCGTTTCAGTAATCGGCGACCAACGGGGTTTCGACAACCGTTGAAGCATGCAGAGCTGAACAAGGACGAAGTCATCTGAATCAGAGCCTATGGGCTGATTGCGGGCTGACTGCGGGGAGTACAGTAGAACGAGGAAGAGGCGCGGGAAGCTCTGGCCGACGGGGTGGGACCGCCATGTGACGCATCTGGGTATACCCGCTCTCGTGCATATTGGAGCTTGTCGTTGGAGTTCCTTTCTGGGAGAAGCTAATTCTCGGGAAACTGGAGATCTGTTTAGTCTCCGGGGTCTTCCCTCTCACCGTCGGTCGGTCCCCTTGCTAGATTCACTTACACGGTGCGATGGTGTCAGTTGGTTGGTTAACGGCCCTTGCATGCCTGCTGCTTTCGGCCGGGCGCATCACACATCAGCAAGAGCCCACACCACAACGCCAGCCAGAGCCCATCGAACACAAAACACCACGGTTTGGTATCACGATACTCTCAAGGCGTGGCCAAAGCCTACACAATTTCCACGCCGGCATCTTGATTTCGGGATCAAAGAAGGGGAGGCCAACGCTGCTTTGTTGCGACGACGGCGCTTGACGTCCCCTTGAACACACTGCCGACCTTTGAGACGGGGAGGCAAATTTTCATCTGTCTCCTCCCCCCTTTCCACATGTCCCCTCCAGCCTCTTCATCTTTATGGCCATTTCGCAGCTCCACCTTCAATGGTCTTTCGCCTCCTGGACGCAAATCCGATATCGCCATTGTCTTTCTCCTACCTGTTCACCAGACCCAAAGGTTTTGCCTCACTAAACCACTTTGGTAGTAGACTTCGGACTACGTGCGTCCTAGATCAGGGCACGGGGCAGTTCAAACTAAGAGTTGAACCACCCCACCTTGCAACCGGTGCTCCAATATTGGACTTGTATCAATTCGGAAGCCAAGAAACCATCGGGAGACGCGCGGTCTATGGTTCGGTGAGTGAACGCGCTTCACCTAGAAGCTGCTCCACGTTTCGTTCCATCACAGCATCGCGATGATATACGATAATACATTAGAGAAGCCAGGACAGTATTGGGGGATATCCCCCCTTTTGGCCACCGTGCTACGTACTTACACACACACACCCAAGCTTAATGGAGTTTTCTGGAGCTGTCCAAGAACGAACAGTCATTCCGAGAAAGCACCTTCGATCTCCACCAAGCTTGCTCCGTGCGGCGAATAATTTGATTCTTCGCCTGTCCGGAACAGTAAATCTCGGTTGGGAAGACCGTTTTGCTGCTGTCGAGGTTTATCGTCTCTTGTCGACCACCAGGCTCATGCGTTCCAGTCCCTCTCCTGATAGATGGTTGCCTTTCCTCGACTTTGATAACAAGGTCGAGTGCAAGTGGTTGGTTGCTCGGTTCGTTAAGCATGCCACTAAAACTCCCTAAAAATGCTTAGCAAGTCGATGATTACTATCTCCCGCGATCCACTCGCATAACCGCTGTGCATGAAGCTCCCTGAGAAGTGCCGATTTAGGGGTCCAAAGGACCACCTCGTGGACGCGGCCGGGGCCTCTGCCCTGAGCTTTCATTGGCTCCCAGCATAAGCACATGGTGGATGTTCGGTTGCTGGGGTCTGATTACAATCAGCGTTCTTGCTCATCGATGGTCGGTGCTCGGGCATTGCTGTTGTCGATGAGCTTGGGCTCAGTAGCGCGCTGCTTTGACAACCGCCTCCTGCCCTATCATGATGATGTGAACATGAGCCCCATTGCAGGATGTCAATATTGGGGGGCCCGCCAAGACGTTCATAAGGCGTAACATATCCCTTGTCAAAACGCTTCATACACTTGTTTCACCGATGCTCACAAACTTCGTTGAGCTGGTTACCTTTAACCCCATGAGCTAGCGCTTTTGAGGTCCTGGGTTCAAAGACGACCACTTACCCGGCACCACTTTTACGAAATCGCATTCCGTTGCAGCTCCACGTGTTCTTCCTAATCACCTAGATGATGCTGGTACAATCATCGATGGGATCATGCTCCCAACTCCGAAGTCTTGGTATGGGTGTTGCACAAAAGCGATAGAACGTGGAAGTCCAGTGCTCGCCGAAAGACTTGAACAGACGAGGAATCAGTTTCTATACATTCATCGTGCCTTACCAAGGCAATGTGCCAGGCAGCTTGTTTACTTCCGTGTCATTCATACGCCGCTTTATTCTGTACAGCCAACCTATATCTGCCTAGCTGCACCTCTACGCCAATATCTACTCCCGTCTATTCGACAACCATTGTCAAATTCTGCCACTCGAGGCCATCATACAGCTCACACCTACTCCAGTACCAACGCCTCGAACAGAAGTTGCTGCAGTAAATATTTCAAATCTACATTACTCTCCTCCTTCGCCGTCTGATGATACGAATAGCTCAATGCCAACTAGTCGTGCCACGAGATGTACAGCATGATGCTAGCGCCCACGGCTACGGCGGTGAACTGGACTAGAGTCTTCTTGAGCTCTTCGGCCTTGTTGGTTCCGGTCTCAAGAAGCTCGGGGATGACGGCCACAGTCCCGACGTAGAGAAACGTTCCGGCCGTAAAAGGCAGAAGCATATCGCCCCAGGACTGGAGTGCTCGTTAGCAATCACATTCCCATATAATGACTGGCTGGGATTGCAATGATCGAAATTGGACGGATCAAAGACAGGGACTTACCAAGCTAGTTCCCCAGAGACCTTCGTTGCGGCCCATTGGCACGTCACTGTCAGGGCCGCCGAATTCCTGGACGGCAATACCAATCAGAGTACCTAGCAGGGCACCCAGGGCCGTGATGAACTGCGAGCCCATGGCGGCGCGCTTGGAGAAACCGGACTGGATAAGAAGGGCAAAGTCACCAACCTCGTGAGGGATCTCATGGAAGAAGACAGCGACGGTGGTGGTGGCGCCAATGGTGGGCGAGGCGTAGAAGCTTGCAGACATGGCCAGGCCGTCGGTGATGTTGTGCGTAAAGTCAGCGCTGCGAGTCATGTCAGCTTGTGTTTCTCGGGTTGCACCCAGTTTGCTGCTTCGCAGCGGTAAAGCACGTACATGAGGTTGAGGTAGCCGCCCAGCTTGACGCTAGGGTTGATCTCCTTCTCGGTCTTGTCGACGGCATTGGCAACGACTGCGCCCTTCTCCTCGCTGACCTTCTTGCGCGACTTGACGCCGGCGTCCGCAGCGTCCACGCCCGACGAGATAGCCTTGTCCTCGCCGTGTGAGTGCGCATCACCGTGGCCGTGAGAATGATCGTGTCCGGCTCCCCCAGTAGCGATTCGCAATCCCTTGTCCATCGCAACAAAAGTCATGAAGCCAACCAAGATGCCGAGTCCCAGAAGCAGGTTCCTGTTGGGCTCGACCAGCACAAACTTGACAGACTCGTCATGGTCCTCGCCGACAAAGATCTCGGGTAGCAGATGGAAGAGGGTGTCGCCAAGCAGGCCGCCGACGGCAAAGGCGACCATGACGGACAGGGAGGCGGGGTCGATGTTGGTCGGGCACAGGGCGAGGAGGAAGTTGGGGGGGCCGGAGATGTAGAGCGTCGCGAGAAGAGCGTTGACGGCGGGGGAGCCGGGGAAGAGAACGGCGAAGAGGCGGCCGGTGATGGAGGAGGGAGCGGCGGCGTGGTGGGCATGCTTGGCAGCGTTGAGGCTCTGGACGACAGGGCATGTCTGATAGTATCCAAGTCAGTAAAGGATGCTTGTAGGCTGTGTCGATTGACTAAAAGAGGAGGTCGCGTGGTCCGCGAATGGATGCAGAGAAAAAGGATGTATACCTGGAGCTGCGCGTCGAGCTCACCGAGACTCAATTTGTCGAGGTCAGCGCCATTGACGCCCTCCACATGATGCTCATGCCCATGCTCATGGCCCGCAAGCGCAAAGCCAACCAAGAGCGCAAGGCACAGGGCCGAAGCGAAGACGCTCTTGCGAGGGAGCGCCATGATACGCGATATGTGTCTTTGAACCGACCGAACCGTCCCGAGGGCGAAGGGAGCGTATAAAGCAGGAGTCAAATACGAAAAAAAAAAATTGAGTGGGAGAAAGGAAGACAGAGAGGGAAAGGAAAGGAGCGTGTGAGAAAGGGAAGACAGCTGGAGGACAGGTTTGCTGAAGGCGGAAAGAGGTTGTGGAGGTTTGGGGTATCCGCGATCCAGCCAGCAGGGGGCTATTGACAGAGGCCATTGAAAGGCAAGGTAGCCACTTTTGTTTGTGCGGGCGGGATTGGCTCGTGGCGCACTGGGGTTGAGGCGTCATACAGGGGGGAGGGAGCTAAGAAGAGCTATTCTTGCAACTTATTGAGGGGGAGCTGAAAACAGCCAGCGCCGGACACGGCACGGATCATCGGGGGGGGAAGGTCTTGTTGATTTGGGAACAAGTTGCGATTTCTGGAGCTGTCAAGGTTTCACGAGGATTCCATTTGACGATCTATATCATTTGGGATCCGTTCTGGTAAGGGTCCTAGACGGGCAGCTCCGTTGCTACGATGAATCGGTCAATCGCTTGCTTTAGGTCACGCGACAGGTGAGCCGCCTTGTCTACAACTTCCCACGTCATTACATGACCTGTTGGATCGAAACATCTTAGCTATTATTCTGAAGAATAGCCAGATTGCAAATTATCGACCCGGTTCACAGAAACCACGGCACTCATCAATGTTTAACATGCCATTGTAGGCCAAAATCTAGCAATTCAATGTCCATCATGGCATTCTACCGGTTAAGCGCCTCTGTATCCCCCCATGGGAATGCAAGGTAAATCATTACATATATATATAACCTGATCCAGAAAAAATTGACAAGAATCTCCAGGAAGAAAAACAAAGAACATACTTTTGATTACATGAAAGCAGCACCGACAATAACTGCTACAGCGGCTGCAGCACAAGAGTCGAGCTGCTGGGCGCCGTTGGCAGTCACGGGAGTCTCAGAGGGAGTCTCGGACCCGGATCCGGACCCTGACCCAGTGGGAGTAGAAGAAGGAGTCAGAACATCAGCAGAAGGGGCCTGCTGAGGGCTGCGGGCATGAACCTTGGTGCCGCTCGCGAAGCTGCCCTTCTGCTTGGCCCTGCTCTTATCGACGCCGTCACAGCTGAGATCGTACACGGGCTTCTTGGACAGCCCCGAGCCAGTGACTCCGAAGCTGGGGTTGGGGGTCTGGGGAGCCGCGTCCTGGAGAGTGAACCACCAGACGTTGACGTTGCCGAACATGGGGCAGCCAACATCCTCCCAGTAGGTGCGGGCATTCTTGATCGAAGCGACGCCCTCACCAGAAGTCTTGCCGCTGACGGGCCAGCCGGTCTCGGTAATCCAGATCTCCTTCTTGCCGGCTGCTTTGGTGACCTTGTCCCAGGCGGCCTGGAAGAGGTTGGCGCCCTCGGAAACAGGATTGGGCTTGGTGTTCTCGTAGTAGGGGTAGGCGTCCATGCCGAGCCAGTCGCAGGCTTTGATCAGGCCACTGTTGGAGTCGTTGGCATAGGCAGTCCATGTGTCGACGTGACCAATGGGGATGGCCTCGAGACAAGTGCCCTTGATGGCCTCGCGGGTCTTGGAGATGTAGTTGACAAGAGTATCCGGGTTGGTACCGGGGTCCGACTTGGCCTTGATGCCGGTGGGCGAGTTGCGGTACAAGTCCTCGCTACCGACTGATATGCCAGCGACAAGGTGGTCGATCTGACCGCAGTACTGGTCGGCAGTGTTCTTGAGGGCCGCAATCTCGTTGTTGAAGGCCTCGTCGCCAGCAGAAGCCCAAAGACCGAAGAGCATGGTGGTCTTGGTCTTGACAGCGGCGGGAATGGCCGAGATGGGCTGGTTAGGGGTGCCGCCCTGGATCATGGTGTAGAGACGAGCGCTGGTGAAGGCGCCGCCGGTACCCTCAAGGGCAGCGGCAGCATTGAACTCGTTCTCATAGTCGGCCTGAGCCTTGACTCGGCCGTCGGTGAAGGTGGCACCATAGTTGAAGCCTTGGAAGGCAGCGCTAGCTGTGCCCACGACGGCGGCCATGGCAAGGATGCTGTTTGGGGAAGGCATCGTGACGATGTCCACTGATTCGATAGACAGAAGATGTATTCGACTTGAACAATGATCCTCTTAAGGTAAATGTTGGGATAGCTGTGAGCGAGTGTTATGTCTGTAACCAAATTTGAACTGTATTAGAACAGGGACAGGCAAGAAAAAGGAGTATGAGAGGAGAAGAGAATACCTAAGAAGGCCGAGACGAAAAGAGCAGGTTAATAAGAATCACATAAGAAGAAATCAACGACGAATGCTGTCATGCAGGTACACGCACATCCATCCACATCAGTGTATTTTTATCCCGCCGCCCCAGCGAAACTAGAGAATACTTCTCGGGGATTGATGAGGCAAGGACTTGCACAGCTACTCTGGGGATACCCGAACAACCTCGAGGACGCCCCGAGAACCCGGTGGCAGTTCATGTCAAGTCAAAGTCATCATCGGCCCCACCAACGTCGTCGTCGACCGTGTGCATCATCCTCTTGATCAACCAAAGAGAACTGCTATATCACTCCACCACGAGCAAAGAAAGGCAAAGCTAACGAAAGGACCTAACTGTACTCCATCTAGCCTCTGGAGGGGCAACCATGAGTAAGCTGCACTGTGCACCGCGTTACGAGAAGAGGCAATATGGCAGGGAAAATGGTCTGGCAGCCAGTGTGGATGCGAACTCATCAAAAGTCAAAATGTCTAGACGTGCAACGCTTCCCGTGGAGTTCCGCCATCCGGTCCAATCATCGACACGGCTGACGAGGCTCCACGGGCTGTGCCGATGAGCCGTTGACGCCCAAAGCGAGAGATGCTGAGAGACGCCGAAGGGAGAAGCAGCATGTCCCAATTTCCAATATCTCGATAGAGTTGACTGAGACCATTGTTTGTTCTAGTCAGCATCAACTCACGGTATCCAAAGGTCAGGACCGGCGGGGCAGATTGGATTGCCCAATACAGCAACTCGAATTCCTTTACCCCAGTCTTTGAGATTGGTCTTGCAGGCTTCGGCATGAGTTCCGGGGATGTCTCCGCGTCTTGGCATGTATGGGGCAAGAAGCTGGGACGGAACTATGAAGCCTGACAGATTGTAGGTGACCTAAACATTTGGGGAGGTTCCAACGGAGAATCTCGCGACGGGCGCTGTGACATCCCCCATCATTCCCTTCCTTGATAAAAATGAGAAAATAATAATACTGAAAACTCTTCCAAACTGTGCTATGATTCTGCGTCAACAACTGCGTCATGTGTGGGTCTACCAACAGCTAGCTGCGGATTGGTGGACAACCGCAACAACACTTTGCGTTGCTCGTTGCTATAGATGATGGCTGTCAGTTTGACTTCGAAGCTACTGTACTTGAGTATTTCTGAAAGATTCTGCAACTTCAGGCTTGCTGCTGGCCAATCGGACGTATAGTTTTAGATGGATATTCCACAATCGTAGGTTTGAGCCCATGGATCGACGCAATGTTGAGAGTAGCCTCCAGTCGCCGAAAACCTGAGGGCCAGGATCGAGGCTCTTGTCACAAAATTTGAGATGATTTTTTTTTTATAGGTAAGTTGAGTCTTTAGGTAATATGATTCTTTAGGTAAGAAAGGGTTAGAAAGGGAACATTACTGCTTGGACGAAGTTCTGACGGTGGTACGTACGTAGCTCGTGTTATTGTACTCTCCGACGTTATAGGGACTTCGACCTTGGCATTCAAGGCTGGCTCAACACGGAGCATGATAGAGATTCATTCAAAAAATGAATTTTAACTGGTTTCTATACCTCCTCGGACGATATTATCCAAGTTTTCCCTAATTTCTTTTCCCTGTTTAATTTTAACTTGCACTGTTGTGACAGTAGTTCCCCCACCTTAGCGCAGCATCATCACTTTTGCCTCACCACAAAACGACTCAAAAAGATTAAAAAAACAGCGAAAAAGCCAAAAAGAAACACTCGGAGGGCATTGGAAGACTTGCTCCCGCCAGGGCTTGAACCTGAGACCTTCGCATGACCGGATACTCGGTATGAAGTATTAGTACGACGCTCTAACCAACTGAGCTACGGAAGCCGTCCGAGTGGATGAGCGGATGACCCGCTCTTGGATGCTGGAACGGTGAGAATAAGCAGTCTAAGAAGGGTTAGCAGAGTTGGAAGTGAATTGTTAGCAGGGAAAGAATGAGCTTGACACTTGAGGATCATCTATAAACTGGACAGCTCTCCCACTATCTTCTTACTTTCGTTACAAACTTATGGCTAATTTTACTCGATTCCACACTGGGTGTGCGTGGCCAAACTCATGTCGTGATCACGAGGACGAGTGTTTCGGGATTTTCCACGTTCCTATTCGCTGCCTCACATTTCCACGGAACTTGGGGCGAGAGGTCGATCCTGCGATATTAGCTAATCTGGTATCTGTACTCCAGACGGATTTCAACCACGACACATGTCGTAATGCAATCGATGGGTACATTTCACAGACTGAAGTAGACACTATAGCGACAAAACTTCGCATTCAGATCCCTGAGCTCCAACTCACTATATATTCAACGGCAAAAGGCCCCTCCTTGACCATCCTATTCTATGTATCGATGGCCAGCATAGGGTACAGGCGGCGAGAAGTATTTACGGTGAAGATGTTCCGTGGACTATACGGCTTTTGTGTCGATCGGGAGAATCAGGCACCGTGCTGCGCAACACAACTCCCCAGAGTCTTGACCCTATTTCCCATCAAACTCCGTACTCAGATGGCGAGATCTTCAGGAAGTTCCGACAGCTTTGGAGGGAAGGTAGAGTAACACAGGCTCGGAAATGGGCACAGAGACTTGGGGCACAGAAGAAGGCCAATCTGGAAAGCATTACGGAGAATAAGAGAATCTGCAAGAGCTTGGATGATCTGATGACGTCCCCAAGCCTTGTAAACAGTCTTCCATTGGGAAGCTTCGACAAACATCTCTCCCTGCATTGCGACGACGAAATTGTCCGCTACGTATTTAGAGCATATACGTACGACCTGGCTCGATATCACCTGCAACTACCCGTCTGCCGTTGACATCGCCGCAGTACAACTCCTCGAAGGCCGGGCACCTGGTCACAGCAAAGGTGACCGCGTGTTAGTGGAAGAAGCTTTCGATAGTAACGACATCTTCTCCAAAGCGCAGGACTCGTAGATCCGTGCCAATATACGCAGGAGTGTACTGCAACTCAGAGGACTTGTTCCAAGCCTCAAGACATTCCAAGAAAACATGAAGTATATCTCCATTGGCGTCACAGTCATATTAGATCTCATGTGTTCAGAGACTTCTAGGAGGAAACACTGGAAACGGCAACGTACAGGCGTCAACAACCCGCGAACAGCCAGGCGGGAGTCGTGGTTTCCCCCCAAACAGAATCTCGTTGAATCCAGAGAAGGATGCTTCGTTCAGTGCACGGGAAGTCCTTCATTCGATGTAGCGTACAGACAAATTGTTGTCGCTGCTTTGAGAGGCCTCCCTGGCTTGTCAACTCGGTTCAGGCCCAAGATAGACAAAGGGAGTGATGAGATAGCCGCGAGCGTTGACTATGCTACTGTTTCCACGTTCTACGACAGGACTGCATTACTTGGCTTTCAGGTTCATGCAAAGGAAACACCTCCCAGAGATTCCAGTTCATACAGCATAAGCGGGCACCAGATGACTGGTGAGCTTCCCTTGGCTCATCGCGGGGAATTTCCATACAGCAGTGCATTCCGGGCGATTCATGACATCATGTTCCTGCCTCAGCTTGCACAGTTCGACTTTGACAACAAGGTTTCACCTTTGTTCGTGCAAAGAGAATTAATCCATTCTTTTTTCGAATCAGCGGACAACTGGTTCTATCGCCACTGGCCACCTATAAAGTCTTACCTAATGCCATGGCATTCCGAGCCAAAACTAACATCAGGAACTCAGAACATATCGCAACGTACCAAGGAGATTATATCAGCAACGAGAGACATATGCTCATATAACAATGTCCCCCTGACACTAGCGTCAGGTTGCTCACGATCAGCAATCAGTACAGCCAAAGCGGTATATCACCCACCAGTCTACACGAGACTCAGAGAGCAGGCTTCTCATGACCTTGATCAGTCGTTTGGATAATTGAAATGAGCTGAGCAAGAGAAACGAAGTGTCAGAGTGAAGGAGCCCGACCTCGTTGGGCGGCTGGATGGACTGGCCGGGACCTTTGTACGTATTTTCCACAGACAGAAATTGCAGTCTGCTTGTATTCTTTTCCCCTCCCGATGCCTCCGACTTACGATCATACCCAATAGAACCTCAGATCCGAGCAAGTCTCGTGCTATACGGCCTACCATCCAGTGGAATAGAAACTTTTGGAAACGCGCTGCGCAACGCTTGAAACCGTCAACGCCAAGGAATGAAAAGCCGGCGACGCAACGTCCCAAGACTGCAGCTCAGTATGATTCTTAAATCACTTTGTGGCCAAGGCGGGGCCAGATGTTCCAAGATGGCCCCAGCGAGAGTAGTCCATACTACCAAGCTCTTCTCTAGTAGGAGACTTACAGGGCAAGGAAGTTTGAAGTGACATTGTCCTTGCGCTAGGGAAGCTCGAATAGTGTGATATTAGGATGCTTTAGGTAGGGGAACGGGGGTGCGCGGGCATGGGGTGGTCTTACTTAGCCGTAAACCGCCCCCATAGCCACGATTCTACAGACCGCGCTAGCTGCCGACCCGTCCCGCGTATTAGGGCAAAAGGCACTTAGCGGGCCACTCTACGCCCGCCTGCTAGGCACTTCTTCATGCTTTACAAAGCGTTACCGTCCCCCCTTCCTTACCTTGGTTAGCATTAGAGTATTATGCCCAAGACACCCACCCGCATGTTAATTATAGCCAGTTTGTATTTACTTTAAACTATTAGCGAAACATGATTGGCGTCGCATTGCTTGGCACCGGCATATTCGCTCAGGAGCGTATGTTTTATATGTGCCAACTTGGACGTCTCTCTATATGATTATCACTCTCACGGCGGCGGCCACAGAGGATTAGAACAGCCCTCCCCCCCCCCTTGTCTTGGCTTTTTCTTTCTTTCACTAGATGGGAGAGTCAGTCCCTGCTTTCCGCTGACAACAATTTTATACAAGAGTACCTTCCGGCCATTGCGGATTCTCTGTCATTGACTCTCAGAGCCGTATACCAGGTGGCGGCGTACTCGGCGCTCCTCGAGGACCACCTCGTCCCCGTGGACACGGTGCAGGCCGTCGCCACTACCGAGGGCGGCTGGAGCGGCACCCTCAGCCTCTCGTTCGGGACCAGGTTCAAGTCCGGGCTCGAGGTGGAGATCGTCACGACAAAGGGCGCGGTCGTCTGGACGCCGACAAAGGTCCAGACCACGGCCGTGTCCGAGGAGGGGGAGGTCCGGGACGAGGCCAGGGAGTTCGTCTATAACAACGCCCTGCGGGCCGAGATTGAGGCGTTCTGCCAGAGCATCTCGCAGGGCATCTCGAATCCGCTGCTGGCGCCCTCCGAGACCTTGAAAGACCTGGCAGCACTACAGGCCCTCCTAGAGTCCGGCCAAGACAACGCGGCTGTTAAATTTGTCTAGGTGTAGGGAGGGCTATGAAGCAGATAACCCCGACCGGAAGATGTAATTAGAATCTCGGTTAATAAGCATCTAAATGGTTTTGCATATACGAAGCATCCTTCAGGGCTGACACCGTGTGTTCTAATCCGACCGCGGGCCCCAAAGTGAAGGCTGTGATAGTAGAGGATTTGAGAAATACTCACGCTACCATGCGTGTATTTATAAAACATATTTACATCGCGGCCGAAAATATCCCATTGCATTTGTGCCTTATCATTCGTTTAGCAATCCTAGGTATGTATTTATACTGCCTCTGAGTATGCTCTCCCACTCCCAGTCGAGTCCTGTTTCTACCTAATCGACTACCCGCCAAGATCGCACATGTGATTCGTTGCCGTGAAAATGCCTCCTATGCGCCATAGCCAAGGCCGGATAGCTCACTGGGCGGACGTCTTGTCTTGGACAGGTGAAGTAGCACCCAACGCCCGCCGCGGCCGCTTCTCGGCCAGGAGGGATATCGAGAGGATGGAGGCCAGAGCGAAATACAGCATAACTCTCATTTGCTTGGAATATCCCGCAGCAAAAGCTGTTCTCGCCTCGAATTGTTTCTCGGGCGACAGCGAGCCAATGTTGGAAGAGGACGCCAGCACCCTTGCGAGCTCATCCGGCGTTAGGAATTTGGCGGCCTCCGTCTTGATGTGGTCGATCAGCAGCGCAGAGCTGACGGCGAGTCCAATAGTACCGCCCAGAACTCGCATCTGTTTTACCGCTCCCATAGTCACGGCTTGATCCATGGAAATCAGTCAGTGGACATGTCTTGCGCATGGGTGGGTTCAAAGTTATCAGAAGGTGTCGTTTGCACATACCCAGGTCTTTCTCCGAAACAACAATCGTTGCCATCATCAATATTGTGGACAGGTTGAAGCCGAAGCCAAGACCCATCAGGACCTGGTAACCGTATTGCGCCGGCGGGACCTTCAGATCAGATGCGTCGAGGGAGCTAAAGCAGCCCACGCCAACGACTTGGAGCACCCCTCCCAGCATCAGGACGTAGAGAGGCGGGATCTTGAGCTTGGATATGAAGAGTCCAGATAGTGCACTTGCAACCGGGGAAAGAAGGAGCAGAGGTAGCATGCGGATACCAGCGCCGATGGCAGTTGTCGAGTTAACCGTCTGCAGCCTCTGTGGTATGTTGATGATGGCAGTCATGAACGGAAAGCCTGTAAGAAACCCGTTTCTATGGTTAAATGACGGCATCAGCAAAGTTCCCCTTTCCGGGGTGTCAGCAACAGAGACTCTACTTACAGGAAGAGCCCGAGGGCGAACCTATTCGAGGTAAGGCGCCATGGAAACATGGGCTCGCATACGTAGTTCTTTGCCGAAAGCCACCGCTCCCAGATGATAAAGGCCAGCCAGCAGAGTCCAGATAGGACGAATGTCGATATGACGGGGCCGCTCTTCCAGGGATACTCGACACCGCCCTGCTCGAGGGCAAATATGAGAAGTACAGATGCGGCCAGGGAGACAAAGCCTCCGACAACGTCGATGCGCTTCCACGGCTGCCCACCCACCAGGTTTTTAAAGAACCCGGTAGATTCTCCGTAGGGGAAACCAAAGGGTATAGAGAACACGACGAGCAGGGCAGCAATTGCTCCGCCGGGGCCGCTGTAAGAGCAAAGCGTCCTCGAGTCAGCCGCGCGACGACGCGGGATTTGGAAGTTTCGGGAGGCTTACTTGAGGAAGAAGACCCATTTCCAAGTGGTGTTGTCCGTGATGGCGCCCCCCAGCAGAGGCCCCAAAACGCTTGAGATGGCGAAGACGGACGACACGATGGCGATGTAGGTGGCGAATTTTTCGGGAGGGACCATTAAAGGCACAATGATTGTGGACAGCGAGTAGATACCCGAGCCTCCCATGCCCTGAATGGCTCGGAAGATGATCCTGGTTTGCGGTTGTCCAGTCAGTATATGAATGGCAGTCGAGTCGGAGCATATTGGTGATGTGTGAAGAAGCAAGCAGCGTTCCAAGGAGGGACGTCACATACAATGACAGCATCGACTCGGAGGCGCCGCAGGCGATTGAAAACACAGTAAAAAGCGTAATCGCAAAAAGAAGCATGAGTTTACAGCCCAGGATATCGCTTAGTTTAGAAAAGATAATGAGGAAACCTGGAGTTCGTTTCGGCTTATCAGTCACAACCATCCATGGTCCGCGCGACGCCAACCATGTTCAGAGCACATACCAGTATAGGTCAACAAGTACGCAGTAACGACCCAGCTGGCCTTGTCGAAGCCGTGAAGACTGTCGACGATGGAAACCAGAGCAGTGCTCACAATGGTCGTCTCCAGAGTTGATAGCAACAAGCTCAGGCAGAGTCTTGAAGGCCACTGGCAGTCAGCACCCAAGATGCATCATACGGAAAGAACAAAACCCACCCTGCGGTCAAGGCATGTAGCCTCCAACCCGTATGGTAAACCTTTTGCCCCGTTCCACTGGTCGCACCGCTGGAGGAGGTCTCAGGGGCGCCCGCTGACCTGGTGGTGGTACCGAGGGCGCCGTCCTTTTCGGCATCGTCAGGCAGCTTGGAAGCATCCGTTGCCGGACGGGCGGTGGACAAAGGGTCATCCATCAGTACCTGCCGGTTTTGGACTCAGGATAAGGCAGTTTTTGGATGTGTCGTGACGAAAGTTGCTGTGACAAAAGAGCCAGACTCGAAGTCAATGACTGTGACGCTGGAGGGTGTAGTGAAGATGGGCAGTCGAATGGCGGATGGTTCAGGTCCAGGAGAATCGATCATAGCCCGCGCGCCCGCCCGAGCAAAAGAGGAAAATCAGTCGGGTTCTCGGCATTCAAGCTCATTCATCGGAAGCAGGAATTGCACGGCGATGCCTGTTGGACGTCTGTAAGATTTTAGATTCTGCAGAAAGATACACCCATACCTGGGTTAGGCAGATTGAGACAATGCAACAATATCAATAAATAACAGGCGCATGACGGGGACCCCCTGGAGGGCAGGCTTACATACTACCTGCAGTGTTCGTATATATCTTACCTTAGTAGCTAACCCGTATTGTGGACCCGGTGGGTCTAACGAGGCAAGGGACTTCAGTTGTTTGTCCAGTGTTTGTCTAGTAGGAGTAACACGTCGTCGCTCGCCGAAGCGGCCGACGTGGTCAGCGCGGCCATTGTGCAGAAGCTCTGCAAGGCCTTATCGTCAAGCGAGAGGGACATAGACACGTCCAAGCCGCTGCACAGCTACGGCGTCGACTCCCTTGTCGCCGTGGAGTTGCGCGCCTGGTTCATGAAAGAGGTGGGAGCCGACGTTGCTGTGTTCGACATCATGGGCGGTTCGAGTCTGAGAGAGCTGGCTGAGTTGGCCGCGAGTCGGAGCGTCTTTATCAGTTTTACCGAAGACGAGGAGTAAAAGATTTGAGGATTAAGGGTTAGGTGAAGTCGCCGGAAATATATAATATCTATATCTTAACTAAAGAGTTATGCTTAACTCAAAACCACTAGTTATTCCTCTTTAACTGCGGAAAACCTTGTGGGGCTGTTTTGCAGGGGTCCAGGCCAATCAGAGAATAGCAGCTGAAGGGTACATTCTTTTGTACGAGATACTCTCGAAAAGATAAGTACTGACAATTGTGGGAAATACAGCCAGTGATGTTAGACGAAAGGGAAAGCGCTGGGAGCACGTGACTTCTCAGGTTCTATAATGGTATTGCGCTAAGAAGCAGGGGTCGGTCTGTGGGTCGAGGAGGTGCTCACAAGGCTTTCCGCAGTTAAAGAGATAGGTAGGGACTAACTTTCTTATTTCTAGATAATAATATATACTAAGCAGGCTTATAACTTGGTACTAATACTTATAAGATCTACCTTAAACTTAATACGAGACTTTAATTCATATAGAATAGATATAGAAAATACTAAGCGAATTCCCATTCTTACCTAGGTGCCTTATCTCTCTATGCCGGCTCCCGACACAGCGACGCCCCGTTTCATGCGCGTTGTCTCTGGGCATCTCGAGTGGCTGGCACGAGCACAGAGCCCATCCATCTCCCCAGCCGCCAAAAAGGCCGCTACTCCACTGCAACCCAAAGAGCAGGTTTTCCCAGCGCGGTCAAAGCCACAGCAATAAGGCCACTCTAATAATAAGCAAAATGGGCAGGAAAACAACAAACCCTGCAACACAAGACACGACCCCTATGGGTACCATGACGCAAGCGCTTCAGGGGCTTGGATTGGCAACGAATCAACGGCCGCCAGCGAGAGGCAGGGCCCGTGTTTCGGGTCATGATTTGCAAGGCGGTGCGCTCATTCACGGCGGACAGGGTCTTTGCTGGGAACAAGCATGTTTTGGCTCTCGCTTTTTTTTTTCTCTTTGGCGCTGGGGCTTGAGCTTTGGGGTGCATCACTGTTTCGATGCATTCCAAGATGGGTCCCATTGTTGCATCATGACTCCAAGGGTCTTGTCCTGCACGTATATAGATACGACTTGTCGGTGCTTTTACTTTCGGCCAGTCTTTTACTCCCATTAAAGTTCAAGCAGGATCTTGCAACAAGGTCTTCACATACAACTTAACACGGTACATCGTCTCAACCATGCTATCGAGGTTCTTCGTGCTCCTCCCGTTGGTCTTGTCCTTGGCGGCCTTTATCATCTCCATACTGTGCCTCTTCGCCGGCCACAAGGATGGTTTCATGGAAGAGTATGACATAGCTCGGGTAGGTTGCTGTTGATATTCTGGCCTCAAGACACGGCTGACAAAGTTTCTCAGCTCAACATGTCGATGCTGGGCCACGACCTTGTTGATACGGGCGGAAGCGCATCCAGCCAAGATAACAAGAACGATGACGGCGACAGCCTCATTGACAAGATTGGCGACAAGATTGATGATGTCAAAGACGATGTCAAAGACGATGTCAAAGACGGCATCAACGACATCACCGGCAGCATCGCCGACGAGCTGGCCGACAAGCTTGGCATCTCGGAATGGTACTCGATCCATGTGATGCAGACTTGCGAGGGCATGTACAAGCCAAATGCGACAAAGCCCGCCGCTGGCTACAACGTAACCAACTGCACCGAGACGGCCCCCGACAGTGAGTTGCAGACATCAGGGACTAGAAGTAATGGCATATACTGACTATCTTCTGCAGAACGGTTCAACCTTACCAAGATCCTCGACCACGAACTTGGGGTCGGCCCTCTTGAAATCAGTCTCGCCAACATCAACTGGCCCGACGAAATCCAAGACGCCCTCGACCTGCTCAACAAAGCCCTGCTCGCCCAATTCATCCTCTATGTCCTCGGCGTCGGCTTCTCAGGCCTTGCCATGCTCGCGTGCGCCGCCGCATTCTTCCTCTACACCCGCCGCGGCATCAACGCCGGCAACCTGGTCCTCGCCTTCCTGGCCGCCCTGTGCCTCACCGTCAGCAGCATCATCACTACCGTTGCGGGCAAGGAGGGCGTCGACAAGATCAACGACGTCGGCGACGACGTTGGCGTCTCGGCGACAAAGGGCACCAAGTTCCTTGCGCTGACCTGGTCCGCCGCCGCGATCATGATCGTCGCGACGGCCTTTTGGGTGATGCAGATCTGCACCGCGAGAAAGGAGAGGAAGAGGCAGTGGAAGCCTCGCAAGGGCAGCTACTAGAGGATGCTGTCCCGATCCCCACCCAGCAGAATACTTACTGTTCGGCAAGAATGATTAATGGTCTCCTTGAGTAACGATGCAGATTGGTCTAGGCGGCGACTTATGATACCAGAGTGTTTTTTCCTTGGCCCTTTCCTTTTGCGCAGGCTTTTACAGAATGTTGGATATCTCATTGACCCAAGTTGCCCACTTACACATACATACAAAGATATTTAGCCACGCAACTGGCACACACAGGACTTCTAGAACTTCAGATAGTAATACGATAGCTGGTCTATCTAACATTGCCGTAGACTCAAACGCTTTGGCCCGTGAGAAATGAATGCATTCTTGATCGCCAATCACTGCCGCCCTAAAACGGTCACACGCAACCAGCCCCTTTCAATGATCGCCCTAGTAAACCACCCTTGGATAGCGCCTGTGACGTCACAGTACCAACCTCAAACCAACCAACCAGGCATCCAGGTCATTATCATGCCACGCTATCAAACCCCGTGCAACGCATCCAAGTTCGAAACCTGCTTACACGGCGTCATGAGCAAAGCGGCCCTGTTCCGGGTCTGATTCTACATCAGCGCACCCCAGATCCTGCACTGCAGCAAATGTTTGGCGTCTCTCGACTTGGTCTGAATCGTCTTTGGGGAACATCGCGTCCAACCGGTTATCGCACCATGCCTGGCGGCTATCATGACGAGGAATCCGGCTCAGGCGAGTCGGAGTCGCTGCTCGGCCGGGGCCAGCGAAAGGCGCGCCGCTTCTGGGATGGGTTCGTGGACTTTGCGTTCCAGGGCAATATCCTCCAGATTGCGTTTGGCTTGATGTAAGTGACCAGCAGCCTGAAGCTGTCGACATGTTCCTTTCAAGGGTGTTAACAGCAAAACAGCCTCGCAGCTGCGTTTACGGACCTGGTCAAGTCGTTTGTGAGCGACGTGCTCATGCCGCCCGTCTCCGTCATCCTGCCCATCAACAGAAACATGGAGGAGAAGTTTGCGGTTCTCAAGGCAGGGCCCAACATGAATGCCACAACGGGATACAACACGCTGCACCAAGCCCAAGACGATGGTGCCGTTGTGCTGGCCTATGGGTGAGTGGGGGTTTGCTCTCAAGATAATCACACCAGGAGGGCTGACAGTGGCTAGATTGTTTGTCAACCAGGTGATATCCTTTGCCATGCTGGGCTTTTCTCTGTACGGACTTGCGCACTTGTACCAGCTCGCGTCCACCGAGCCCATCATCAAGCATACCAAGAAGTGCAAGTATTGCAGACAGCGGATCAACGAGAAGGTGAGCAAAGAACATGATGATGCAGTTATCAGAAGCTGACGACGTATAGTCTATGCGATGTATTCAATGCACAAGCTGGCTTGATGGTAGAGAGGATCGAACCTGATTCTTTAACATGTCGAAGGGACACACAACAGCATATGATACCCATCTGGTTTCTATTTCAAGGAGTTTACGAGAGTTGTGCAGAGGTTGAGATGTCGAGAATTGGTGATTGTTTTCTTGTTACCTCTGGACTAGCGAGCAGCAGATGGACCATGAACCTAATTCCAGCGTCTGACTCGTATTGCATCATCGCAAGCTCTTGACCGTGGGTAGTTTCGTTTTGTTTTAATAGCAGGCCTTGCGGCTTCCCATAGTGTGAGCCTGTGGAAGACCATATGGAGTCACCTATATGTTCTGTCGCATGCAGAAACAGCGATGTCTTGTAGATTTGACTGAATAGACATGCACAACCATCAACCCAGGTCATCGCGATGTAATGTTAGCCATGTGACACTTGAAGGATATTTCTAATGCAAAAGGAGTCATCCTTGCACAGTTACCATGGTCTGTTGGTCTTGCGTCCAGCTATGAAACCGGAGCAGACTGCACGGTAGCTGCAGGACAGTGGGACCTAAAAAGGGCCTCGAGAATGAGCGGTCTTAGCTGAATGTTTCTGAGCAGTCATATTAGGTTCGGAATCGCCAGCCTTGACAGAGGTGGTTGTTATAAATGTAGTCTCAGCACTGCCGATATCCTAGACAGTAAAGGCTGACCCCGGGCTCGACTACCACAACGACGTCTTCGAAGGGCAGAAGCACTCACCTGCAGAGAATCCACTGCCGTACGCATGTCCGTCCGTGTCTACCCGAACGATTAACAATATCGAGGTGACCCACCAGACATGGTCTGAAGGTCGGGGCTTCTCATATCCCGGTCAAGGTTGACGCCGTTGCAACGGACAGCGAGGGCAAGGACGCATGAGGTGGGATTTTCTATGCGTTTGAGCACCTGGTGCTGAAAACCCCATCACAAACTCTCAACGCGCAAGTTTTGCTTCGCCTGCTAGCTACCTCGTGCAGGGAACATCTGTTGGCGGGCTTCGTAGGCAGGGAACTGGCACTTTCCAGGGTTTGCTCAGTCTTGTTGGTTGCTGCATTCCGCATATCGCCTAATATATTACAAATTAAACGGGTTTACACAGTGGATCAGTTTAACCTTGGTAACAGCGACACGAGAGGTTACAATTGCTGAACTGGTGCAGGACAGCGGTAGCTGGACTATGTGCTATACCCAGAGATTTCGGGCTTTCAAAATAGCGACAAGGCTGTGTGTAACCCAGTTCCCGGTATTATAGTTTCACTTCCTCGGGTAGATCGTGAAGATCACGCAGATCCGGAGCCCTTGTCAAGATTTTGACCCGCAAGGATGAATACCCATTTAGCCCAATATTACATAAACTAATCGCTGTGCAATTTCCAACACATACAATACAACCGAGCCATAAACGCCCTGCCTCGTGACAACGCCGCCTTTACATGAGCATAGCGGCACCTCCAACGACGGCGGCAACACCAGCCAAGACGGCGTTCTGGGTCATGATGGGACCGGCGGCGTTGACGGTGTTGGACGGGGTAGCACTGGCGTCCGACGCGGAGGCGGAGTCGGTGGCCTGGGCTTCGGTGGCCCTAGGCTTAGAGGCGGAGGACTCTTCATCGCCGTTGTCACCGGCGTTGAGCTTGTTGAGGCCTGCGGTGATGGTAACGGGGTGGATGAATTTCGAATAGTCCGTCATCGGCCCGCCGTCCTCAGTGATCCTGGTTGTGGGTTTGCCACCCTCATCTTCCATAACGGCAGAGATTGTGCATGATGCGACCTTCTTCTCGGGCGTGAGGACGCACTGGTAATCCTGGGCCCTGAATCGTGCTGTGTTAGACGAATTCCCTGCCAAGACCTTCCTTTGGGGGCCCTTGTAGATGAGACTTACATTTCATAGGCCGAGTAAGTGATGTGTACAGTTGAACGTCCAGCAACCACAGTTTGGGCGTCAGGAAAGCCGCAGTCTTCAGCGTCGGCGTCGGCAGGGCAGTTGAAGGCAATGGTGGTCGCGTCGCCCTTGACGCCGACAATAGAGCCCTCGAGCGGTTGGGGGTCCATGTTCGGGTAGAACATGCTCACGACAGTAGTGGACTCAGTGGTAGTTTGCGCGGCGGCCGCAGCGGTGGCTGCGCCAAGAAGGAAAATGAGAGAGCGAGCCATTTTGAATGGATCAAGATATATCGGTGTCGAGAGAGTGACAGTTTCTGTGTAAAAAACGAATGGACTGGTGCGACTTGGAATGAGCGACACTTACAAATAGTGAATCGGCAGCATGCTCCCCTTTTATTCAGACCCTATCGCGCTTTGCGACAGTGCTTAACCAGGGCTCGGACGCTTGGTTTGGCTGTAGACTGGAAATGCATGGTAAGAACCGTAGTCAGGATGTCCTGGTGGATCCGAAACCACCTAAAATCTAAACGAAGAGCGCTGAATGGGTTGAGAGAATGATGCACAGCAGGGAACCCAATATGCGGGACCCGGGGGCCTAATTATGGAGCCGAGCAAGTGTGTATGTGTGTGGGATCGCATTATAAAGAGACATGTTTTCACGGAATCAAGTTGCAACAGAGTGCGGCCTCATCAGGCGGGAGGCCTGCAGATGATGCCGCTGCCCCCAATGGCGACGTTGATCATAAAAGGCCACGACTATCTGCAGCTCAGCTTGGCCCGCTGTCACACAAGGTTTCGAAGACTGCCGTTAAGATTATCGAGTTCGTTGGCGGGTCTGAGATCAAACATTCACCCGCTATGGTCCCACCTTTCCACCGACGAAACCTGCAAAGCTGAGGTGCCTGGGTGGGCTAGCTGGGGTGATGAAACGTCTACAACCAACAGCAGCGGCAATGTTATGGCCTACACATCCTGACGCTCGGTACCACGCAAAATTTTCGAATTATTGGTCTGTCTTTTCTTGATAACAGGCGCTCGCAGTTTTCATGTCTTGGGAGAACCTTACCTACCGCACAGAGGTCTAGTTGTAGCAATATGTTGGCAATAGGATAATGAATGGAAAGGTGCAAGTCACATTTAGACGTAAACATCCATCGCCATCATGTTAAGATGTGACTGAACTTGGACTACACATCGAGGTGGTCCTTGTTGTTCTGAGTACCCTGTTGGTCGGTACCTGTCGATCCGTTGGACCGGGGGGCAGTTACGGAATCTAATCGAGGAGAAGTGGCTCTCAGATACCTGTGCGCTGTGATTTGTGAACGGCAGTTCCCTTGTCAGGTCACTTCAAGGTTACCTTACTAAGCTTAATTAATACCTTTAAGTACTTACCTTGATTTGCGTTTTATACCTTTCCTAGACGAGCTTGTTCTGCAGGTTTAATCCATACCTACTCTGGGGGTTTTTAGTCTGGACTACTACTCCTATAGCCCTGGCTGGTCATGCCTCCTGACGAATTCGACAATGCCTCACAATTCAGAGACCCAATTGTTTGTTTTTGGTGTTTCAAAGACCCAGGGATGCTACCCATGTCACTTTTATGCAGTGGAGGGCACGCTAATTGGACGATGCGTATTGGCTGGAGGTGTTCTACCGAGCCTGTCCAACAACGTCGTCCAAAAATTGCAGAGGAAGCCCATGTGGCTTCTGAAATGCGCATGGCTTCATCCTCCCTTTCGTAGCCGTCCAAGCCAAACCAGGGCGTTGAAATAAACATCAAGACACCAGTTTCTGCTGCCCGGTGTTGCGGAACCGCACAGCACAGAGATATGGCTTGGCTTGGCTCCTGTTCACGCGTGGAAAAAATGGCGACTCTTGGCAATCCTCCAAGTCTTGGCATTGCGCCTTGGAACGACAGACTCTTCGTTTTCTGGTCTTGGCACCTCACCACAATCATCCCTTGGCTTGCCTTGCGAAGCATTTCGTTGCTGCGTTTCTACCGTGATTTGCCTTTTTACCTCTCTAATGCTGCCGGGGCTATAGCGACGCGTTCGGGCTGTTGGCCTCTTCCTTTTCGCCGTCTCCCGTTCTTCATATCGTGTCCGACTCTGCTCGCCTCAACTTCAGATAATCCTCGTCGCCCAGACCTTGGCACTCTCCGCCACGGCACGACCGGTCCCATTGCTTGGCTCGCCTCTTCCCCCTCTCCTCCTCCTCTTGGCTTGCTCAACAGAAGGAAAAGGGTTGGCAAGGGAAGTTCTTAAAAATCGGGTATGGCTTTTCTTCGCAACTCTGGCATGAACCTCTTCGTTTTGCTTGCCTGTAGCCGTTGCGCCCCATTGTAGACCTCCCCCGTCCGGATACCGAGATCTTTTGCGCAAGCCTTACCGAGAGTGCGCCGTTTGCAACAAGCGCTTGCGCTGGAGAGTGTCTGCGGCTTCCAACCTCAAGCGCGTCACTGTCATTCAATTTCCTTGCTTGCGGCAGCTATTCGACTTTGTTTGCTCGTTGATCTGTCGTTCGGCACCGTCCGACCCTGCCTGCGGCTTTACAGTGCCTGGGTGCACTGTCGGGAGTTCTTCAACGGCCCTCAACGGCCCCGTTCTCGCCGATCATGAACTCACGCTCAGCTCTGCTGGCTCTGCTGGCTTTCTGCGCTGTCGGACATGCCAGCGAAGAGGCCCCAACAGTCACCACGGCGCCCATATTTCTACCATACTACGACCAAGAATCGTGGTCTCTTGTGCGCGGTAGCGTAGTCACGAGTGTGAGCCGCCTTGCGTCCAACATCGCCGTCGCGTGACGCTAATCTTTGCGCTTTGTAGAACCCAGAAGCTCACGAAACCACCTACACAATCTTCTGCCCCGATGCGACCGATGCGAACCCGCCCGAGTGCGACATCTCTTTAGAGTTTCCCTTCTTGCTAGTCGAAGGGCCTGACATGATTCAGTTCCATGGAACTCATGCATCGACTTTGTACGTTGCTGCGTCAATCCCAAGATACAGATACAGGGAGGAGACTAACTTGCGCAGAACTGCCAATTTAGAATGTACTCTACGTGGCACAACCGAGGCGACATGTTCCGGGTACTCAAGTTTCGCAGACGGCTACGACGACGGTGTGAATAAAGGCCCGACAGAAGTGACCTGGACCTCAACGTTTTCCGGCGACGAGGTTGAGTTCGGCGTCTTGACCATGGCCGAACTGCCCAACGATCCCGACTCGTTCACTGCGACGTGGACTACGCCGACGGGAGGATCCGGGTTCGTTTCGGTGCCTGTTGCGACGGACAGCAACAACGCTGGCGTGGGTTTGCCTCTCGGCATCAAGAAGACCATGTTTGTGACGACGCTGTGCGCCCTCTTTGCCGGCTGGCTTTGATGAACCTCCGAGGACTACGGGACGAGCAGTTGTATGAAGGACGAAACGACTTGGCCTACGAGACGTCCCGATGCCATCGCGCTAGACGACTATACGAACGGTACGATTTTCTTGAAACAAGGATGCGCGAACACCCGCCTCTTTACTGGGAGTGATGGACGATGTTGTACGACGACGTAGAGGGACATGTTGTCTTCTCTTGATGTTTGATGTTTGGTTGGACTATATATACCCCCGATTGTTTTTGAGAATCGTGGAATTGGGTTTTTTTTTGCTTTCTGGTATGCACCATTCTGGTTTTCAGCATGGGGCAAGTGTTGCGCGGCGTTTCAGGGCATAGCGATTGCGTGGCATTGGGAATGGAGGCGAGGATTGAGAAATGCTTATGAATGGATCAGGGG